>QVRM01006344.1:0-271229 GCA_003439945.1 Dermanyssus gallinae
TCTTAGAGCCAGCCGTTCTTAGAGCCAGCCGGTTCTTAGAGCCAGCCAGTTCTTAGAACCCGCCGGGTTTTTAGAGCCAGCCAGTTCTTAAAAACCCGCCGTTTTTTAGAGCCAGCGGTTCTTAAAACCCGATGGTTCTTTGAGCCAGCCTGTTCTTATAACCCGACGGTTCTTAGAGCCGCCGGTTCTTAGAGCCAGACCGGTTCTTAGAGCCAGCCGGTTCTTAGAGCCAGCCGGTTTTAGAGCCAGCCGGTTCTTAGAGCCAGCCGGTTCTTAGAGCCAGCCGGTTCTTAGAGCCAGCCGGTTTTTAGAGTCAGCCGGTTCTTAGAGCCAGTCGGTTCTTAAAGCCAGCCGGTCTTAGAGCCAGCCGGTTCTTAGAGCCAGCCGGTTCTTAGAGCCAGCCGGTTCTTAGAAGCCAGCCGGTTCTTAGAACCCGACCGGCTCTTAGAACCCAAACGGCTCTTAGAACCCGACGGCCTCTTAGAGCCAGCCGGTTCGAGAGCCAGCGGTTCTTAGAGCCAGCCGGTTCTTAGAGCCAGTCGGTTCTTAGAGCCAGTCGGTTCTTAGAGCCAGCCGGTTTTTAGAGCCAGCCGGTTCTTAGAGCTAGCCGGTTCTTAGAGCCAGCCGGTTCTTAGAGCCAGCCGGTTCTTAGAGCCAGCCGGTTCTTAGAGCCAGCCGGTTCTTAGAACCCGACGGCTCTTAGAACCCGACGGCTCTTAGAACCCGACGGCTCTTAGAACCCGACGGCTCTTAGAGCCAGCCGGTTCTTAGAGCCAATCGGTTCTTAGAGCCAGTCGGTTCGTGGAGCCAGTCGGTTCGTGGAGCCAGTCGGTTCTTGGAGCCAGTCGGTTATTAGAGCCCGTCGGTTTTTAGAGCCAGCCGGTTCTTAGACCCAGCCTGTTCTTATAACCCGACGGTTCTTAGAGCCAGCCGGTTCTTAGAGCCAGCCAGTTCTTAGAGCCAGCCAGTTCTTAGAGCCAGCCAGTTCTTAGAGCCAGCCAGTTCTTAGAGCCAGCCTTCTTAGAGCCAGCCAGTTCTTAGAACCCGCCGGTTTTTAGAGCCAGCCAGTTCTTAAAACCCGCCGTTTTTTAGAGCCAGCCGGTTCTTAAAACCCGATGGTTCTTTGAGCCAGCCTGTTCTTATAACCCGACGGTTCTTAGAGCCCGCCGGTTCTTAGAGCCAGCCGGTTCTTAGAGCCAGCCGGTTCTTAGAGCCAGCCGGTTCTTAGAGCCAGCCGGTTCTTAGAGCCAGCCGGTTCTTAGAGCCAGCCGGTTCTTAGAGCCAGCCGGTTCTTAGAGCCAGCCGGTTTTTAGAGTCAGCCGGTTCTTAGAGCCAGTCGGTTCTTAAAGCCAGCCGGTTCTTAGAGCCAGCCGGTTCTTAGAGCCAGCCGGTTCTTAGAGCCAGCCGGTTCTTAGAGCCAGCCGGTTCTTAGAACCCGACGGCTCTTAGAACCCAACGGCTCTTAGAACCCGACGGCTCTTAGAGCCAGCCGGTTCTTAGAGCCAGCCGGTTCTTAGAGCCAGCCGGTTCTTAGAGCCAGTCGGTTCTTAGAGCCAGCCGGTTTTTAGAGCCAGCCGGTTCTTAGAGCTAGCCGGTTCTTAGAGCCAGCCGGTTCTTAGAGCCAGCCGGTTCTTAGAGCCAGCCGGTTCTTAGAGCCAGCCGGTTCTTAGAACCCGACGGCTCTTAGAACCCGACGGCTCTTAGAACCCGACGGCTCTTAGAGCCAGCCGGTTCTTAGAGCCAATCGGTTCTTAGAGCCAGTCGGTTCGTGGAGCCAGTCGGTTCGTGGAGCCAGTCGGTTCTTGGAGCCAGTCGGTTATTAGAGCCCGTCGGTTTTTAGAGCCAGCCGGTTCTTAGACCCAGCCTGTTCTTATAACCCGACGGTTCTTAGAGCCAGCCGGTTCTTAGAGCCAGCCTGTTCTTATAACCCGACGGTTCTTAGAGCCAGCCGGTTTTTAGAGCCAGCCGGTTTTTAGAGCCAGCCGGTTTTTAGAGCCAGCCGGTTCTTAGAACCCGACGGTTCTTAGAACCAGCCAGATCTTAGAGCCAGCCGGTTCTTAGAGCCAGCCGGTTCTTAGAGCCAGCCGGTTCTTAGAACCCGACGGCTCTTAGAACCCAACGGCTCTTAGAACCCAACGGCTCTTAGAACCCGACGGCTCTTAGAGCCAGCCGGTTCTTAGAGCCAGCCGGTTCTTAGAGCCAGCCGGTTCTTAGAGCCAGTCGGTTCTTAGAGCCAGCCGGTTTTTAGAGCCAGCCGGTTCTTAGAGCCAGCCGGTTTTTAGAGCTAGCCGGTTCTTAGAGCCAGCCGGTTCTTAGAGCCAGCCGGTTCTTAGAGCCAGCCGGTTCTTAGAGCCAGCCGGTTCTTAGAACCCGACGGTTCTTAGAACCCGACGGTTCTTAGAACCCGACGGCTCTTAGAACCCGACGGCTCTTAGAGCCAGCCGGTTCTTAGAGCCAATCGGTTCTTAGAGCCAGTCGGTTCTTGGAGCCAGTCGGTTCTTGGAGCCAGTCGGTTATTAGAGCCCGTCGGTTTTTAGAGCCAGCCGGTTCTTAGAGCCAGCCTGTTCTTATAACCCGACGGTTCTTAGAGCCAGCCGGTTCTTAGAGCCAGCCGGTTCTTAGAGCCAGCCGGTTTTTAGAGTCAGCCGGTTCTTAGAGCCAGCCGGTTCTTAGACCCAGCCGGTTCTTATGACCCGCCGGTTCTTAGAACCCGACGGCTCTCAGAGCCCGACGGCTCTTAGAACCCGACGCTTCTTAGAGCCAGCCGGTTCTTAGAGCCAGTCGGTTCTTAGAGCCAGCGAGATCTTAGAGCCAGCCAGATCTTAGAGCCAGCCGGTTCTTAGAGTCAGCCGGTTCTTAGAGCCAGCCGGTTCTTAGAGCCAGCCGGTTCTTATGACCCGTCGGTTCTTAGAACCCGACGGCTCTCAGAGCCCGACGGCTCTTAGAACCCGACGCTTCTTAGAGCCAGCCGGTTCTTAGAGCCAGCCAGATCTTAGAGCCAGCCAGATCTTATAACCCGACGGTTCTTAGAGCCAGCCGGTTCTTAGAACCCGACGGTTCTTAGAGCCAGCCAGATCTTAGAACCCGACGGTTTTTAGAACCCGACGGTTTTTAGAACCCGCCGGTTCTTAGAGCCAGCCAGTTCTTAGAGCCAGCCGGTTCTTAGAGCTAGCCGGTTCTTAGAGCCAGTCGGTTCTTAGAGCCAGCCGGTTCTTATGACCCGCCGGTTCTTAGAACCCGACGGCTCTCAGAGCCCGACGGCTCTTAGAACCCGACGCTTCTTAGAGCCAGGCGGTTCTTAGAGCCAGTCGGTTCTTAGAGCCAGCCAGGTCTTAGAGCCAGCCAGATCTTAGAGCCAGCCGGTTCTTAGAGCCAGCCAGATCTTAGAACCAGCCAGATCTTAGAACCCGACGGCCTTTAGAACCCGCTGGTTTTTAGAGCCAGCCAGTTCTTAGAGCCAGCCAGTTCTTAGAGCCAGCCAGTTCTTAGAACCCGCCGGTTTTTAGAGCCAGCCGGTTCTTAAAACCCGACGGCTCTTAGAGCCAGCCGGTTCTTAGAGTCAGCCGGTTCTTAGAACCGGATGGTTCTTTGAGCCAGCCTGTTCTTATAACCCGACGGTTCTTAGAGCCCGCCGGTTCTTAGAACCCGACGGTTCTTAGAGCCCGCCGGTTCTTAGAACCAGCCGATTCTTAGAGCCAGCCGGTTCTTAGCACCCGACGGTTTTTAGAGCCAGCCAGATCGTAGAATCCGACGGTTTTTAGAACTCGCCGGTTCTTAGAGCCAGCCAGTTCTTAAAGCCAGTCGGTTCTTAGAACCCGACGGTTTTTAGAGCCAGCCGGTTCTTGGAGCCAGCCAGATCTTAGAACCAGCCAGATCTTAGAACCCGACGGCTTTTAGAACCCGCCGGTTTTTAGAGCCAGCCAGTTCTTAGAGCCAGCCAGTTCTTAGAGCCAGCCAGTTCTTAGAGCCAGCCAGTTCTTAGAACCCGCCGGCTTTTAGAACCCGACGCTTCTTAGAGCCAGCCGGTTCTTAGAGCCAGCCGGTTCTTAGAACCCGACGGTTCTTAGAGCCAGCCAGATCTTAGAGCCAGCCGGTCCTTAGAGCCAGCCAGATCTTAGAACCCGACGGCTTTTAGAACCCGCCGGTTTTTAGAGCCAGCCAGTTCTCAGAGCCAGCCAGTTCTTAGAGCCAGCCAGTTCTTAGAGCCAGCCGGTTCTTAGAGCCAGCCAGTTCTTAGAACCCGCCGGTTTTTAGAGCCAGCCAGTTCTTAAAACCCGCCGTTTTTTAGAGCCAGCCGGTTCTTAAAACCCGATGGTTCTTTGAGCCAGCCTGTTCCTATAACCCGACGGTTCCTAGAGCCCGCCGGTTCTTAGAGCCAGCCGGTTCTTAGAGCCAGCCAGATCTTAGAGCCAGCCAGATCTTATAACCCGACGGTTCTTAGAGCCAGCCGGTTCTTAGAACCCGACGGTTCTTAGAGCCAGCCAGATCTTAGAACCCGACGGTTTTTAGAACCCGCCGGTTCTTAGAGCCAGCCAGTTCTTAGAGCCAGCCGGTTCTTAGAGCTAGCCGGTTCTTAAAGCCAGTCGGTTCTTAGAGCCAGTCGGTTCTTAGAGCCAGTCGGTTCTTAGAGCCAGCCGGTTCTTAGAGCCAGCCGGTTTTTAGAGTCAGCCGGTTCTTAGAGCCAGCCGGTTCTTAGAGCCAGCCGGTTCTTAGAGCCAGCCGGTTCTTATGACCCGCCGGTTCTTAGAACCCGACGGCTCTCAGAGCCCGACGGCTTTTAGAACCCGACGCTTCTTAGAGCCAGGCGGTTCTTAGAGCCAGTCGGTTCTTAGAGCCAGCCAGGTCTTAGAGCCAGCCAGGTCTTAGAGCCAGCCAGATCTTAGAGCCAGCCGGTTCTTAGAGCCAGCCAGATCTTAGAACCAGCCAGATCTTAGAACCCGACGGCCTTTAGAACCCGCTGGTTTTTAGAGCCAGCCAGTTCTTAGAGCCAGCCAGTTCTTAGAACCCGCCGGTTTTTAGAGTCAGCCGGTTCTTAAAACCCGACGGCTCTTAGAGCCAGCCGGTTCTTAGAGTCAGCCGGTTCTTAGAACCGGATGGTTCTTTGAGCCAGCCTGTTCTTATAACCCGACGGTTCTTAGAGCGCGCCGGTTCTTAGAACCCGACGGTTCTTAGAGCCCGCCGGTTCTTAGAACCAGCCGATTCTTAGAGCCAGCCGGTTCTTAGCACCCGACGGTTTTTAGAGCCAGCCAGATCGTAGAATCCGACGGTTTTTAGAACTCGCCGGTTCTTAGAGCCAGCCAGTTCTTAAAGCCAGTCGGTTCTTAGAACCCGACGGTTTTTAGAGCCAGCCGGTTCTTGGAGCCAGCCAGATCTTAGAACCAGCCAGATCTTAGAACCCGACGGCTTTTAGAACCCGCCGGTTTTTAGAGCCAGCCAGTTCTTAGAGCCAGCCAGTTCTTAGAGCCAGCCAGTTCTTAGAGCCAGCCAGTTCTTAGAACCCGCCGGCTTTTAGAACCCGACGCTTCTTAGAGCCAGCCGGTTCTTAGAGCCAGCCGGTTCTTAGAACCCGACGGTTCTTAGAGCCAGCCAGATCTTAGAGCCAGCCGGTCCTTAGAGCCAGCCAGATCTTAGAACCCGACGGCTTTTAGAACCCGCCGGTTTTTAGAGCCAGCCAGTTCTCAGAGCCAGCCAGTTCTTAGAGCCAGCCAGTTCTTAGAGCCAGCCAGTTCTTAGAGCCAGCCGGTTCTTAGAGCCAGCCAGTTCTTAGAACCCGCCGGTTTTTAGAGCCAGCCAGTTCTTAAAACCCGCCGTTTTTTAGAGCCAGCCGGTTCTTAAAACCCGATGGTTCTTTGAGCCAGCCTGTTCCTATAACCCGACGGTTCCTAGAGCCCGCCGGTTCTTAGAGCCAGCCTGTTTTTTAAGGCAGCCTGTTCTTATAACCTGACGGTTCTCAGAGCCCGCCGGTTCTTAGAGCCAGCCTGTTCTTATAACCCGACGGTTCTTAGAGCCCGCCGGTTCTTAGAGCCAGCCGGTTCTTAGAGCCAGCCGGTTCTTAGAGCCAGCCGGTTCTTAGAGCCAGCCGGTTTTTAGAGTCAGCCGGTTCTTAGAGCCAGTCGGTTCTTAAAGCCAGCCGGTTCTTAGAGCCAGCCGGTTCTTAGAGCCAGCCGGTTCTTTGAACCCGACGGCTCTTAGAACCCAACGGCTCTTAGAACCCGACGGCTCTTAGAGCCAGCCGGTTCTTAGAGCCAGCCGGTTCTTAGAGCCAGCCGGTTCTTAGAGCCAGTCGGTTCTTAGAGCCAGCCGGTTTTTAGAGCCAGCCGGTTCTTAGAGCTAGCCGGTTCTTAGAGCCAGCCGGTTCTTAGAGCCAGCCGGTTCTTAGAGCCAGCCGGTTCTTAGAGCCAGCCGGTTCTTAGAACCCGACGGCTCTTAGAACCCGACGGCTCTTAGAACCCGACGGCTCTTAGAGCCAGCCGGTTCTTAGAGCCAATCGGTTCTTAGAGCCAGTCGGTTCGTGGAGCCAGTCGGTTCTTGGAGCCAGTCGGTTATTAGAGCCCGTCGGTTTTTAGAGCCAGCCGGTTCTTAGAGCCAGCCTGTTCTTATAACCCGACGGTTCTTAGAGCCAGCCGGTTCTTAGAGCCAGCCTGTTCTTATAACCCGACGGTTCTTAGAGCCAGCCGGTTTTTAGAGCCAGCCGGTTTTTAGAGCCAGCCGGTTCTTAGAACCCGACGGTTCTTAGAACCAGCCAGATCTTAGAGCCAGCCGGTTCTTAGAACCCGACGGTTCTTAGAGCCAGCCGGTTCTTAGAGCCAGTCGGTTCTTAGAGCCAGCCGGTTTTTAGAGCCAGCCGGTTCTTAGAGCCAGCCGGTTTTTAGAGCTAGCCGGTTCTTAGAGCCAGCCGGTTCTTAGAGCCAGCCGGTTTTTAGAGCTAGCCGGTTCTTAGAGCCAGCCGGTTCTTAGAGCCAGCCGGTTCTTAGAGCCAGCCGGTTCTTAGAGCCAGCCGGTTCTTAGAACCCGACGGCTCTTAGAACCCGACGGCTCTTAGAACCCGACGGCTCTTAGAGCCAGCCGGTTCTTAGAGCCAATCGGTTCTTAGAGCCAGTCGGTTCTTGGAGCCAGTCGGTTCTTGGAGCCAGTCGGTTATTAGAGCCCGTCGGTTTTTAGAGCCAGCCTGTTCTTATAACCCGACGGTTCTTAGAGCCAGCCGGTTCTTCGAGCCAGCCTGTTCTTATAACCCGACGGTTCTTAGAGCCAGCCAGTTTTTAGAGCCAGCCGGTTTTTAGAGCCAGCCGGTTCTTAGAACCCGACGGTTCTTAGAACCAGCCAGATCTTAGAACCAGCCAGATCTTAGAACCCGACGGTTTTTAGAACCCGCCGGTTCTTAGAGCCAGCCAGTTCTTAGAGCCAGCCGGTTCTTAGAGCCAGTCGGTTCTTAGAGCCAGCCGGTTCTTAGAGCCAGCCGGTTCTTAGAGCCAGCCGGTTTTTAGAGTCAGCCGGTTCTTAGAGCCAGCCGGTTCTTAGACCCAGCCGGTTCTTATGACCCGCCGGTTCTTAGAACCCGACGCTTCTTAGAGCCAGCCAGACCTTAGAACCCGACGGCCTTTAGAACCCGCTGGTTTTTAGAGCCAGCCAGTTCTTAGAGCCAGCCAGTTCTTAGAGCCAGCCAGTTCTTAGAACCCGCCGGTTTTTAGAGCCAGCCGGTTCTTAGAGCCAGCCGGTTCTTAGAACCCGACGGTTCTAAGAACCCGACGGCTCTTAGAACCGGATGGTTCTTTGAGCCAGCCTGTTCTTATAACCCGACGGTTCTTAGAGCCCGCCGGTTCTTAGAGCCAGCCGATTCTTAGAGCCAGCCGGTTCTTAGCACCCGACGGTTTTTAGAGCCAGCCAGATCGTAGAATCCGACGGTTTTTAGAACCCGACGGTTCTCAGAACCCGACGGTTTTTATAACCCGACGGTTCTCAGAACCCGACGGTTATTAGAGCCAGCCGGATCTTCAAGCCAGTCGGTTTTTAGAGCCAGCCGGATCTTAGAGCCAGTCGGCTCTTAAAACCCGACGGTTTTCAGAACCCACCGGTTTTTAGAGCCAGCCGGTTTTTAGAGCCAGCCGGTTCTTAGAGCCAGCCGGTTCTTAGAGCCAGCCGGTTCTCAGAGCCAGCCGGTTCTTAGAGTTAGCCGGTTCTTAAGCCAGCCGGTTCTTAGAGTTAGCCGGTTCTTAAGCCAGCCGGTTCTTAGAGCCAGCCGGTTCTTAGAGTTAGCCGGTTCTTAGAAGCCGACGGTTCTTAGAACCCGACGGTTCTTAGAACCCGACGGCTCTTAGAACCCGACGGCTCTTAGAACCCGACGCTTCTTAGAGACAGCCGGTTCTTAGAGCCAGCAGGCTCATAGAACCCGATGGTTCTTAGAGACAGCCGGTTCTTAGAGACAGCCGGTTTTTAGAGCCAGCCGGCTCTTAGAACCCGACGGTTCTTAGAGCCAGCCAGTTCTTAGAGCCAGTCGGTTCTTAGAACCCGACGGTTCTTAGAGCCAGTCGGTACATAGAGCCAGCCGGTTATTTGAGCCAGTCGGTTCTTAAACCAACAACAACAACGTTGGCAGGCATTTAAAGTTGCCCAAGCATATTTACTCGTGCAATACCTCAAGGTGGTCGAAATATTATTATTCGTGTGCTATTGCTTACTCGGAAAGCCTCTCGTGTAGGTTACCTGCATAACAATAAGGTTGTCCTTTTGCAGTTGTTGTTGTTGGCTGCTTTTAATTGCCGTTGTCCGTTTTTAATGTTCGTATATGCATATGCTAATAGTTAGCTAGTTTCAAGGCTAGAGGCAAAAAGGCGGTTTCTATTCTGTTGAGATCACTTGATTATTTTTTTGATTCGTCGCCCTCGTGTAGCGTGATAGTAAACTGACGATCAGTCGACCTAACAGAATTGTGTGTTCAAATAAGACCGGCCTACATATGTTTAGAAAAATTACAGAAACATAAAAAAGTGGTAACGACGAGTTAATTGTGCAGACATGAGAGCTTTCGTAAAGGTTTAGGTAATTATGCCAGTTGCTGGAAAGCAGTATCCATAACCTTGATACGGATATAAAGCCTCGATCCTGGTTTGATATGATTTATGTAAAAAATTCGCGCTTTGCATGCAACATTAGAGATGCATGTGCCAAGTCAAACAAAGTTTCATACAAAAGTAGCAACAAACGTGGAGAAAAACGAGTTTCGTGCAGTGATTAAGCAGCTTTGTCTAAAGAAACAGACAGCTGCGCGTAATTAAGTCCAGTTGTACGAAGTTCACTAGAAAATGCATAAACGTTAAATATTGTTTACTTTTTTTTATCTTATTCTTACAAAATGCACACGTGGGCGAGAATTATTTAAAAATTGAGTGCTGTTTGGACTTCCAGTTGAAGTCACTGCTTCAATTGATTTTACGTGACGATTCGTGACATTAGTCGAGACTAATGCAGCACTACACACACGTATCAGAGTAGTGGATAGCGTGTAGCAAATATGTTTCAAAGAAGGCAAGCGATCTTTCGTCGGCCGTTAAGATATTAGGCATTGTCTTTGGAATTATTTTATTTGGCTTTTTACAGAAAGATTAAGCAGTCACAATACCGTATTTGTCTATACCTCTGACCCGAGTATACAAAAGGCTGCGTACGAAACGGCCGAAACAACCTTTCTCGCCATATAAAACGGACTCCATTTGGCCAGTTTTTTTTCCTATCTTACGTTAGTAAGTTTCCCCCACTTGGGGCTGCTTTTAACGCCGAACGGCCGCTACTTCCTGCAGCATATCAACGAAAGCTGCAGAAAGGCGCTGGTAGCAACGACCATAATTAGAAAGCCTCAGCCATTCCAACAGCATCGAAGCTGTTTGATCTGAAGATTTCTCCAATGGCCTCTTACCTCAGCCTGTTTCGAGCATCTAAAAATACTTCTCGGGCTGAACCTCAGCCAAGATTTAACGTCCTCGGGATTGCTTTTTCGCAATGCCTCATAGACGGGCCCCATAAATACAAATGTGCAACGGTGGGGCTCAAACCCGCGCACCTATGTGTCGTCTCTGGTCGCGAGGCGTTGGCGGAATGCACTTCGCCACTGGGCTCGACTGTCTCGAGCATCTAAATAACCTGAAGGCAGCGTACCTCAAGAGAGTTCTGGGACTCCATAGCTCAGCCTGCAATCGACTCGTCTATCTCCGTACGAACGCCCCGCCTATTCATCGAGGAGCTAAGACCACGCCTCCACCTGCCGGCATCTCCCAATTACGTCAATGTCCTCAAAACGTAGAAGTGTAAGTTTGCTGAATTCGATGCGGATTACTTCATGCGGCTATGTTATAATATACTATACTATAATATATATATGTTTCGATAGAGCAACGGTGAGACTGCAGCCGTCAGATGCCGTTTGGAGATCGTTGTCGACTCAAACTCTAAACAAAAAATCGACTTTGAAGATAAAAACGGCACTATTGAGTGACCTGACTATAAACGCTCAACTAAATCAGTTCGTGTGAGAGCTGTCGATGGTTAGCTATATTGAAGGCATCGTTCTGGTTAGAATGTACACAATAAAGTGTTTCTCGAAACAGTGTATGATATATATATATATATATATATATAAAGGTTACGAGTATAAACACTTGTTTTATCTGCTTTATATTGATGGGGCTTTATATGGCCGAATACAATATAAACGACAGAAATCGCACGGCAGATACTAGAACATAAACGTGTCATGTTTATCTGAGAGCGCAACGGTTTCTTCTGTACTTCTTCCTATGTCCATGTTTGGTTTGTCGATGTTTGCGTTCGGCCCGTATATGCTTCGCGGGGTGGAAAATACACAAAGGGGCTCGCCATGTTGCCCCCTGCCGTCAGACTCTCGTTCGCCATCGTAGTCGATGCTGAAAAAACGCGCAGCGAAGAAGGAAAGAGAGGCAGCCGGAAACAACAACAACAAGCCAATGTTGCCAACTGCATACATTGTTTGACGTCGTCGCCTTGTCTATTCACGTCGAACAAAAGATAGACTTTGATGCAAAATTCACCACTGGTAGGAAGGAATAGGTCTACTATACGATTGTCGGCTAGGGGTCTGACCAGTAGTGCACAGATAAGTCCGCACCGCATGACGGCGGCAACAATATTAAAGCTCTAGACCGTCCTCCGTCCCCTGCGGGCCTGGGAATTGCCGCGCGGCATATCTTCAATGCAAGACAGCGAGGCCGAGGGCCGGATAGGCTAAGTTATCTTGGGTGCCCCAGCAGTCATTGTGGCAGTAGCGTGGCAACTGACTATTATTTATACATAGTTTATAATCTATTCTCAATGAGCATCGTTCAAAGAATACTCGATCAATAACGGGGGGGGGATTGAACCGGTGACACCCCGGTGGATTACAATCCTGAATCGCAAACTAGTCCCCTAGATCTAACAACCCGGGGGTGACCACGGCCGTTTGATCCGATTGGCACCAGCCACAGCTCCTGTCAGTCTGTAGCACTAATAAATGAAGATCCGGACTGACAGAGTGTGAAGCCTAAGGGGAAAGGTGTGTTTAGTGGGCATGAATCTCGACGGAACAAGATCTCGCTGTCAGGGGGCCGAGTTTCCAGTGTGTAAACGCATTTATCCTCCTCCACAAAAAAGAGTTCCCTAGACCACGCCGCGACATAACAGTAGAGAGAGAAGGTCGCGCCAAAAGCGTTAGACCTTTCTCGAAAACTGCCTATTTCTAAGAAAAGTGCGCTGTTTTTAACTGTGAGCATTGTGCATATTTGTTTGCATGCGCTCCTTGAAAACACGATACCTTCAAATACTACAGATAAAAGGTCGAAATAGCGGGGCGGGCAATGACACGAAACTCTAAGTGACATGGTGTTTGCTTTCAAAGACTAAGCCTTCAGGAAAATTGTACATACAGTTCGAACGATAGCCAAACTTCTATTTCTGATCCTATAAAATGCGCGCCAATTTTGTACCCGTTTAGGCATCAATTTGCCTTACATGCCTGTAGCATGCGCTACGTAAGATTAACTTGCAAAAAAAGTAGCCGTCTGCTATACGGCAATAGGGTAGCTAAATCAAACAATGTCCTTTATCTTAGCGTCTTAGCGTATATAGCGCCTTGCTGACCCGTGACGAGATTAAGAACAAAGAACATGACTAGATGCTTTACAGTGATGAATTTAGTTAATAGAAATCCTGCGATTCGAAATAATTATAGTGTCCAGGAAGGACGTTCTGGGTTTGAGGACCTAATAAAAACGAATGGCTGAAGAGGAACCCAAGAGGCAATCTGATTTTAAACGATCAGTGCGCTTGTGGTCTCTTCTAGACTCTGTAAATAATCCTCACACCCCAAGCAATGCCGACAAAAACCGCCCGCGCACATTTATTCATTGCTTATCACCAGCAGCCCGGTTTTTAGGCCGTCTAGATCGTAGACCTGTGATGAAACAGGAGTCTTCAACAAAACCTAAAATATTTGAATCATATTTTAGTCGAACACTGCAAGCGGTTCCACATTTTTATTTGTAAAAGGTGCGCAGAAAAAGAGAAATGAACTACCAAGGCGATTGCATACATCAAATATATTTTGCCACTATCGATAGCTGAGTGCAACAACCATTGGTTTATCCACTATAAGATGCATATGTGGCAGCGTGATCTAGGGGAATAGCACGCCAGCCCTACTGTGCACCAGGTTACTACTATACAACCTGGGCCCTGCATCTACCTGGTGTTCATCTTTTATTGTCTTTCAACCCGGAACTGGGTTGTGCACTGCATTTACTTATTGACACTTCTCGCCGGAAAGAGCTTTACTAAATTGAGGTCTACAATGGGGCCGTTTTTTGTAGCTGCCGTACTCTTGAACTGCGACAACAGCTGTATCGAGTTCTTACTGTAGCAACTAGTTAAGATCGTGCGGAAACAAGCGGGGGGTCTTACCCGCTTGTTTATCCCCCCTGGTGCTTACCTTTTATCGTCTCTTAACCCGGAATTGGGTTAAAGGTTGCATTTACTTATTGCCACGTTGCAGCGACTTCTCGCCGGGAAGTTTTTTTTTATTGAAGTCTACGACGTGGCCGTTACTTAGCTAATATAAATTGATCTTATTGAATTGATCTAGTTAATATGATCTTCTGGTGGGATATCAAACACACCGTTTAGTTCAGACGTCAGGGAATTAGCTAGACAGCGATGACGAAAATAAACATATGCGAAATAAACTGCTCGTTTTAACATGTACATCCTTTAGTATGCGCTTCAGTTACAGTAGCATAAACATAGCGAATGTCAGCGACAACAGTCCAACAAACGTTTCGTTAGGTAGTGTGTGCACGAAGCCACCTGCCAGGGCAGCACGAACGGCCAGAGAGTTCCCCCCCGCCTCGCTCCACTATCACGGCTATGTTTACATTGAACAATAGGCAATGAGCTTATCGACGTATACACAACGTATATATACAACGCGACGAGCAAGGTGAGCTCGCACAAGCCGGCAAAAGTCGACAACAGTAGATCAACAGCCATGGGCGGCTAAAGCCGAGTAAAAAGCGAGTGAGGTGGTGATGAATAGGGGCATGGGGTCCGTGGGCGGGTACCGGGCGACGATGGCCACATACATGATAGCCGTAGGTGGTGTGACATCTGCAACATGTGGGAGAATAGTGACTAGATGGCTCGCTCGCTCGTTCGCACGCTAGACAACTATAGAGACCGAGAGAGAGAGAGAGAGAGAGAGAGCAATAGAGAAATAGACTTAGTAAGGGACTAAGTGAAAGAACGAGTGGCACCGAGATAGGTCAAAAGCGAAGCGAGGGATCATCAAGGACAACAGACGCCGGTGGGGACGAAGCAGCTTCTCGCCGTCTAGCTTGTAATCAGGCGACCCGAGGTGAACTTCGAGTGCATTTCGAGCCTGCACACCGATGGCCAGCATATACACACACGAACACACTGCTCACCACAGCCGCATTGTCCCGTCCGTGTATAATGCAACCAATGTTCGTAAACAAACGGGTAATTAACAACGAAATAGATCACTCGATCTTCGTCGAATTGGAGACTGACTGACTGTCTGCCTGTTTATTATGCTACTCGCGACTGCTGGCTGCGACCAATGAAGAAACGGAGCTTACGCAATCTACCCCGCCTGCTGTGTATCTAGTTCTGCGGGTATGTACATGTGATCAGTGTACTGGAAGCTGGCTAAGGTCGAACGTGGTTCGATGTATATATAGGCTTTACTTAAACGATTCGCACAGTCCTGCGCTTGGTTTCGCTCGCTACAATGTCAAGACGCCACTGAGCGGACAACAGAGGGCCACAACTGCTGACATATGTGGGAGACGATGGATGCAAACAGCGCCAACCTGAAGGTTATTTGAGGGCTCAAAAGTCATGAAAGAAACCAACCGGTAATAACAACGAATGAATGCATGAATGACGCACCATATGCGTTTCTTGCCGCTGCCAACACATCCGACTCGTTTGTTCTAATCAATGTAATCCACATTTTTTTTCTCTGTCTTAATATTCTACGCAAGTTGATTCCTCGCCAACCGATTATCGGTGCCGAGCCACAATTTTCTTTCTCTATAACTTGCAATATACAATTCTATAAGATACAATGGTACAGCAAAAGAGAGACTTCGGTTTGACCCAACTGTGCAGTATTAACTAGGCAAGATAAATTCAACAAGTCACAGAGAGCAAAAGAAGCAACGGACGGCAGTTGACGTCAATGACGTGGTGTAGTTTTGTCTCTAAGTTGAAGATTGGCCAGCCAGACAGATAAAAATGGCAGACTAGAACAATAAGTAAGTGCGAGTGAAACACACACACACACGCGCGCAGAGAGTACGTGGAAACGGGGAATAAAAAAAGAAACGATACAGAACAGAAGGCAAAATAGCAGAAATGCTGTCAATACCACGACCTCCTCTTCGATTGGCCAGCAACATTTGTTCAACGTTGTACGAGGGGGCCGCTGTGACACATCGATTGCAGATATAGAGATTGTCACCGACTTATGGGAGGAGGCTGGGCTATAGAGGACACGAGACGGTACCCCTCTTCCCCGGTCACGTTTCGCAGTCGACAGACGAACAAAAACAATGACCAAGCACTTCGAGTTTGTATTAGACAGGCGACGATAACGACAAAAATCACATCAAAGACCAAGTATAGCACGTGTCGTTTGAGAGCGTGCGTTCGAGGCGTGCCCCAATGAATGACAGTCGACGCAAGCTAGCGAAAGGCGAATAGCGGGATAAAAAATCATAAAAAGTTGATATGTTGTTATGTCTTACGTTGAAGACTATTCTCGGGCAGTAGTAAATTTAATGTCCGTAATTTTTGTACCAATGCGATGGTGCTGCGTTACGCAGTTGCCAAGTAACTGACCTCTTGCCAACAAGACTCAAGGCGCTTAACATCACACGGGCAAGTCACACGAAGTTCACAGCAGCTATACAAGTCCTTTCTAGACAGGTTCCCTGAGACCAAAGAGTAAAAGAACTAGCCTCAAGAAGCCTCTCAACTAATGAATGGAGGGATTGTTACTCCGCGGAACGGATACCCTAAAATTAAAAACATTATTTAAGAAGTAGTTGTAAGATGTTTTTTATTGAGACCATCCTCCGTCCCCTTCGGGCTTGGACTCGCCGTGCGGCATAACTCCAATGCACCGAAGGCCGGACAAGCTGAGGTAACTAGGATTTCCCCTTGTGGCAGCATAGCCGCGGACTCTCTGCGGCATACGGTTTCTCATCTACTCTCAATAAGCATCGTTCAAAGAAACTTCGATCAACAACGGGGGATCGAACGGGTGACACTGCGGTAGATGACAAATATGACTACCGTCTTACTAGTCCCCTAAATCACGCCACCACGCTAAGCAAATGGAACCAGCAATGGAAAGCAATTCAGCCGGGTCATATTTTTTGTGTAGAGGAGTAACTGGAAAATGCGATCTGCACACACGGACACCACTGCAGGCAACACGTCTGCAAGTGTGGACCGGGTAGTGTGGGACTCCAATCCACTAAAAACCAGTCGTTTCTCCATCGTCCTATGCGACCGGGAATTGCATCTGCAAATACTTCAAATAATCGAAGGAGGTGTGAGTCTACTCGTGGCTAACTTCGTCCCCGGAGACCTGAGGGATGCGTATAAAGCGGCGGTTGTCTGCGATTAATTTTGCAGTGCGTGTGTTCTTAAAAAAGTTCGTCACGTCTGGCCACTGGGGCAACGATTTCCGCATTAGCTTGCAGACGCTAGGCAGGCCCGCCCCTATGCTTGATGTTGATCCAGTTAAAAACGTAGTTGGTAATTAAAAAAATCGTGTGTTCTGGGGTATTGTCAAACTCATCGCCGCAGTGGACGCACGTGGGGCTGGGAGCCTTTCCGATCCTGAACAGGCAGGACTGGATATTCCCGTGTCCCGTCAGGACCTAGGTGGTGTGGAAGGTTAGTTCTCCCTTAGGCCAAGTCAACTATTCTTCTATCCGTCCCACTCTTCCTGCCATAGGGCGATGCTCCGTTGACGCTCCGTTGACGTTCACATCCAGTACACGACATCGGCGATTGCCTCATTCGCACGCTTCTCCAGCCGCTCCGGTGTCCGGGTTTGGACGGTAAGGAAGAGGTCATCGGCGTAGGCAAGGAGATCGGCTCCGTAGGGAAGGTCCCCCAGCCGCAGCACGTCGTCGTAAGCCATGTTCCATAGCAGGGGGCCAAGTATAGAGCCCTGCAGTTATATTGAATTTAATTCCATATGACTAGACAGTCCCGTCATTTGGGTAGTCATAGATGATTATAAGAGGATAAAAGGTTTTTTTGCCTGTGGGGATTTTTGAGTATGACTCTCAACGGGAGACTGTTAAAAGTGTTCTTGACGTCGAGTTAAACGGCCGCGAGTAGATTGCGTTTTCTCGGCGGAGACCTGCAGAGGAGCTCGGCCTTCAATTAAACCCGCTGACTAGCGCTAATTGTGGAGCGCCCATTCCGATATTAGGAGTTGGATAGAAGGCAGTTTTTCCCCGCGAAGTCTCGGAGGCATGCCTCTACGATAGACTCAAATCCTTTAGCCAGAGATCCAAGTAAGCATATTGGGCGGTGTGAGGTAGGGCCCTTCAAAAACAGAACGAGATCTGCAGCCTTCCTTTCAGTAGGGAACTAGTCTAAGCGGAACATCTCCGTCGTCGTCACCGCTTTGAGATATTCCTTCATCAGTAGCTTCGCTGCAGAAACGAGGACCCGGTGCCTTTCCTGGCGTTCCGACGCCTCGTGTACCTCCTGCAGTGTTACTGCCGGAGGTTGCTCTTCTTTAGCCCCTGGGACCCTCTGGTAGGAGGAGCGGTCAAGAGGTGGGTGCTGTGGAAACAGCTCTGAAATCGCTTCATTGGTGGCCTCGGGCGTTAGGTTCGCCCTCCTCTTTAGGGAGGGCGTGACAAAGTGTCAGTTAAAATCAAAACCACTGGCAAATGACGCCATTTTGGTTAATGTTGGGGTAGCAAATTGGAGTTGATGCTCCCCCAGACAACGGTGTGACGAAAGAAATGATGAATGTTAGGAATGTTATTCGGAACGTATTTGGATAGTGAAATACGTTGTTGTAGCGTAACAACCATACCTAAAAGTTGGGCTGCGTTCTAGCCTGTACAACTTCCAGTATCTCGAAGAGCTTCGAGTAACTATTGCATTGATGGAGCCCTATCCTTGAGAAATGTGTGTAGACAACACAAATCTATAACTGGGCGTTTCAATTTATGCGACGAACTCCTGAGGGACGAAAATACCTAGTTAGACAGCTTAGCATATATATACGAGGTGTTGTTTCAAAAATTATTCATTTATTCATGAATATCTATTTTGTCCCTTTCAAAGTAATCCCCATGAGATATTATACACTTGTGCTAACGGTTTTTCCAATCTTCGAAGCACTTCAAAAAAACATTTTTTTTTATCTTGTTCAGCTCCTCCTTCGATGCCGTCTTTATCTCGTCAAGCGTAGCGTAACGTCGTCCTTTCATGGGCCTCTTCAGTTTAGGGAACAAGAAAAAGTCACAGGGGGCCAGATCTGGGGAATACGGTGGCTGCGGCATCATTAGTGTGTTGTTTTTGGCCAAAAACTTGCGCACAAGCAACGATGTGTGAGCAGGGGCGTTATCGTGGTGCAAAAGCCAATTTTTGTTCTTCCACAAATCCGGGCGTTTCTGGCGGATTGCTTCGCGCAAATTGCGCATAACTTGCAGGTAATATTCCTTATTGACCGTTCTACCCTGTGGCAAGAACTCATGATGCACCACGCCCCTGCAATCGAAGAAAACTGTCAGCAAAACTTTCACATTCGACCGAACTTGGCGCGCTTTTTTCGGTCTTGGTTCGTGCGGCAGCTTCCATTGAGATGATTGAGCTTTGGTTTCCACGTCATAACCATAAACCCACGATTCGTCACCAGTTATGACCCTCTGGAGCAAATTTGGGTCGTCGCGGACAGAGTCCAACATCTCATTAGCAATGTTCATGCGATGCTGTTTTTGGTCGCAATTGAGCAATTTTGGTACGAATTTCGCGGCGACCCGTCTCATGCCCAAATCATTGATAAAAATCGAATGGCACGAGCCAATCGATATGTTTAGGTCCTCAGCAACTTCTCTAACGGTGATTCGACGATTGGCCAATACCATTTTCTCCACTTCATTAATTTTTCGTCTCTTGTTGAAGTGCTCGGGCGTCCGGCACGCTCTTCGTCGTTCACATCTTCTCGGCCTTCTGAGAACATTTTGTACCACCGATAAACGTTGCTTCGGTCCAAGGTAGCTTCTCCGTATGCCACAGTCAACATTCAGAATGCATCCGCGCACTTAATTTCGTTTTTCACACAAAATTTGATACAGGTTCTTTGATCAATTTTTTTGAATAGGTAAAAATCGAAGACGATCCAAAACACGTGCAAGCAAAGCAGCTGTCAACAATTAAGTGAACATTCAAAATGGCCTAGCTTGTCGGCATAAGTGAGAGACATGAGTACCAACATAACGCCACAAAAAATCGAAATTCGAATATACGTAACCCGCGAAAATTCAAAAGTCGCGATACGTTTTGAACACACCGTGTATATATATATATATATTTATATATATATATATATATTTATATATATATATTTATATACAGGGTGTTACGTAAAAAGTTGTACTTCTTTCGAGGTTTGATAGAGCTCGGCAAGAAAATAATTTTTCCCAATGGGCGGAAGCCAAGAAAACGTTTTGTTTAGGAGTGAGGATGAAATTTAGAAAAGTCCTTATTCTGCCTTATTTTCTCCTACATAGTTGTACAAAATCTACGTTTGCGGGAGAACCAGTCAACGCATGAAGCAACCGATCATACCAGTGTGTTCGGCGGAAAATTTTGCATAACCTAAATGACACCTAACGCAAGCTAGCAAAAAGCAAATAGGTGGAATAAAAAAAATCATAAAAAGTCGATTTGTTGTTATAACTTACGTTGAAGCTTTCACGTGCAAAATCTAAAAATGTTGCCATTGCGCACAAATGTCGAACACTCTCTGACGATAGCAAATTTAATGCCCGTCATTTTCGTACCAAAGTGATGGTGCTGCGTTACGTAGTTGCTGAGAAACTAGGCTTTTTCGACAGCCATATCAAAAGCAAAGGCATGCATACTTCCTAGCATCTTGACCTGCTTTACCACAGAAACCACTTGCGCACGTCCAGAAACACACCAGCATTTATTTATTATAAGAAGTGCTCGAAGTTCCGTCCGCCTACCACTAAACACGTTCTGTAGCGATTGCACAGGCTCTCTTGCACTCGTGTAAATATGTTAGGCATTGCCCTAACGGCGTCAGCAGCGTTGAATATACGGTCAACCAGATCTTCACGCGATTCAACGGGGGTTTCGTAGACAACACTCTTTAGGTAGTCCCACAAAAAAAAAGTCGAGGCTTGTTAAATCGGGGGAGCGAGGTGGCCAAGCTATAGACCCGCCTCGGCCGATCCACCGATTCTTGAATGCTTCGTTTAGGTATTCTCGAACCGTAGCAGAGTTGTGTGGCGGCATTTTCAGACGAAAGCTTTCCAGGATGCCTTCTAACAACTGGGTAACGTATGAATCAAAAACGCGCGATACGCAGCTGCATCTAATCTGGCGGAAACAAACACACCAGCATTTGTTTACGCTGAGCAGCCGGCTTTGTTTCGAAATTATTCGCCGTCCGCACAAGCTTCTATCGGAAATTTGCGCGGGCTTTGATTCGGAATTCGTCATTCGAGACGCCAAAACACCATAAGAAAAACCGCCAACGCCAAAAGCTATAAAACGAAGTGTCAGGTCTGCCTATCGCGCATTTTTGATTTATACGTTACCCCAGCTTTTGGAAAGCGTCCCGGAAAGCGTTCGTCTAAGAATGTGGTTCCAGCATGATGGTGCGCCGCCACACAACTCTGCTACGGTTCGAGAATACCTAAACGAAGCATTCAAGAATCGGTGGATCGGCCGAGGCGGGTCTATAGCTTGGCCACCTCGCTCCCCCGATTTAACAAGCCTCGACTTTTTTTTGTGGGGCTACCTAAAGAGTGTTGTCTACGAAACCCCCGTTGAATCGCGTGAAGATCTGGTTGACCGTATATTCAACGCTGCTGACGCCGTTAGGGCAATGCCTAACATATTTACACGAGTGCAAGAGAGCCTGTGCAATCGCTACTGAACGTGTTTAGTGGTAGGCGGACGGAACTTCGAGCACTTCTTATAATAAATAAATGCTGGTGTGTTTCTGGACGTGCGCAAGTGGTTTCTGTGGTAAAGCAGGTCAAGATGCTAGGAAGTATGCATGCCTTTGCTTTTGATATGGCTGTCGAAAAAGCCTAGTTTCTCAGCAACTACGTAACGCAGCACCATCACTTTGGTACGAAAATGACGGGCATTAAATTTGCTATCGTCAGAGAGTGTTCGTCATTTGTGCGCAATGGCAACATTTTTAGATTTTGCACGTGAAAGCTTCAACGTAAGTTATAACAACAAATCGACTTTTTATGATTTTTTTTATTCCACCTATTTGCTTTTAGCTAGCTTGCGTTAGGTGTCATTTAGGTTATGCAAAATTTTCCGCCGAACACACTGGTATGATCGGTTGCTTCATGCGTTGACTGGTTCTCCCGCAAACGTAGATTTTGTACAACTATGTAGGAGAAAATAAGGCAGAATAAGGACTTTTCTAAATTTCATCCTCACTCCTAAACAAAACGTTTTCTTGGCTTCCGCCCATTGGGGAAAATTATTTTCTTGCCGAGCTCTATCAAACCTCGAAAGAAGTACAACTTTTTACGTAACACCCTGTATATATATATATATATATTTATATATATATATATATATATATATATATATATATATTTATAAATATATATATATATATATATATATATATATATATATATATGGACAAAACCGAAAAAAAACGTTTTTGTAGCCCTATATTTATATATATATATATATATATATATATACGAGGTGTGTTCAAAAAGTATCGCGACTTTTGTGTTTTTTCAAAAATTATTCATTTATTCATGAATATCTATTTTGTCCCCTTCAAAGTAATCCCCATGAGATATTATACACTTGTGCCAACGGTTTTTCCAATCTTCGAAGCACTTCAAAAAACCATTTTTTTTTATCTTGTTCAGCTCCTCCTTCGATGCCGTCTTTATCTCGTCAAGCGTAGCGTAACGTCGTCCTTTCATGGGCCTCTTCAGTTTAGGGAACAAGAAAAAGTCACAGGGGGCCAGATCTGGGGAATACGGCGGCTGCGGCATCATTAGTGTGTTGTTTTTGGCCAAAAACTCGCGCACAAGCAACGATGTGTGAGCAGGGGCGTTATCGTGGTGCAAAAGCCAATTTTTGTTCTTCCACAAATCCGGGCGTTTCTGGCGGATTGCTTCGCGCAAATTGCGCATAACTTGCAGGTAATATTCCTTATTGACCGTTCTACCCTGTGGCAAGAACTCATGATGCACCACGCCCCTGCAATCGAAGAAAACTGTCAGCAAAACTTTCACATTCGACCGAACTTGGCGCGCTTTTTTCGGTCTTGGTTCGTGCGGCAGCTTCCATTGAGATGATTGAGCTTTGGTTTCCACGTCATAACCATAAACCCACGATTCGTCACCAGTTATGACCCTCTGGAGCAAATTTGGGTCGTCGCGGACAGAGTCCAACATCTCATTAGCAATGTTCATGCGATGCTGTTTTTGGTCGCAATTGAGCAATTTTGGTACGAATTTCGCGGCGACCCGTCTCATGCCCAAATCATTGATAAAAATCGAATGGCACGAGCCAATCGATATGTTTAGGTCCTCAGCAACTTCTCTAACGGTGATTCGACGATTGGCCAATACCATTTTCTCCACTTCATTAATTTTTCGTCTCTTGTTGAAGTGCTCGGGCGTCCGGCACGCTCTTCGTCGTTCACATCTTCTCGGCCTTCTGAGAACATTTTGTACCACCGATAAACGTTGCTTCGGTCCAAGGTAGCTTCTCCGTATGCCACAGTCAACATTCAGAATGCATCCGCGCACTTAATTTCGTTTTTCACACAAAATTTGATACAGGTTCTTTGATCAATTTTTTTGAATAGGTAAAAATCGAAGACGATCCAAAACACGTGCAAGCAAAGCAGCTGTCAACAATTAAGTGAACATTCAAAATGGCCTAGCTTGTCGGCATAAGTGAGAGACATGAGTACCAACATAACGCCACAAAAAATCGAAATTCGAATATACGTAACCCGCGAAAATTCAAAAGTCGCGATACTTTTTAAACACACCTCGTATATAGTGTATGCAAAGGGTTTGGCCGTTGCTGCATCTAGCGTTTTCACATGCCTATAGAGCTCGCCAACAGCAAAGTCAGCACGGGAAGTGTAGTTGGAGTGGCAATCGTTTTATTTGGCATTGGTTTTAGTTTTGCCGTCTAGTGATATCGTGTTTTAATTTAAAAAAATGCAAAAAACGTTTAGTGAAAAATGTAAAGTCTCTAATGTTCTTTGGTACAGATCTTAGAGGAGGGCTTCTGCAACTAATTGGAAACTTAGTGGCATGTTCGCAGAAGGCTTTGTGAGCGGACGCGTTTGCCAAATAAAGTCCCCGATATTCCGTAGAACCGATCCCGCGTAAGACGATGATATAAGGTCGGGAAGACTTTCGTGCTAAACAAGGATATCTTAGTCGACGTACGACGATGCAGCAGAAACAAAGACATTTTAAAGTTTGTAAAACACCTATTGTTGGAACGTTTCGTAAGCTTGGATTCACTTATGAACTCTGTAAATTGCTGCCGCACACAGCTAGCGAGGAACTGTGTACATCAATCTTAGTGCTTTACTAACACATCGCTAACTTGGGCTTTTGCGCCCATTTGCTTTACTCATTACCTGCCACATCCAGGACTCACTGTTCGAACGTTCAACTACTCACAACGACAATTTAGAAATCTATAAGAAAACAAACGAAAATAGTTTTGTAAGAGCCTGTGTAGTTTCCACCCGAGTCCACCCGAGCCATAGATACACTTAAATAGGGCTGTGCTGTATCGTTGTTGGGTACGCATGGGTAGAAACAATGTCTATTCACTACGATTTCTAGGAGTCAAACGGGCAAGAGGGATATTTTTTGGCTAACGGAATCAAGATAAATGGCATGTCTGTAACTCATTGCCAGTCTGGAATTTGCCTTTAAATCACACATGCAGGATCGTTTGGAGAGATTGTAATATTCATGGTTGAGTTATCGACGGCTTTATAATCGCTACCGTCAGCGTTTTAAAAGCGACCGCTCGTCTGAGAATCAGGGGTTTAAAAGAATTCTTCAGGAGCCTACTAAACCTCAGGTTTAGCAGCTTACTTGGTCATAATATATTAGAAGGGAGTGTTCGCACAACAGCCAAGGGCATTGGCAGTTAAAAAAGTGGCCCCGCGCGGAGGTTGGCCTTACAACGTACAATTGCAACGTGGCTGGAGTGCCTCTTTGCACTACGAGGTGCAACAACGTCTTCTCAACGCAGCTCTCGTAATACGACCAGGGTTCGCCTAAACGTTCTTTCTGCCAAAAAATCAGTTGCTTGGGTACACGCGCTTTCCAGTATATTTTTAATGACGAGACGACTCGCATAACGGTAGGCCTACGACATAGGAACATAGCCTAGTCAGCCCTTATCTGTGCCAATGTGTACACCCCGTCGACAAGCTGGGCCATCACAACCGATCCTGTATAATTAGTGCTGGACGACGTCCTGGATATGCGGCTAATAGGAAACCTTTAGTAGAGCTCTTAGGTCATATGACTTTTCGTGCATCTTAGAAGAGTCCGGCCTCTGTGCGGAGGACGGCAAGAGTCCAAACCGCATGATACGTACACACATTTAGTGAGGCAAAAAGCAATTTCGAACGTAGCGATAGCGGACTCTCTAGCCATTTCTGTAGTTGGCTGGCGGCTCTTTCGAAATTGGTTATGCAGTCCGGAGACAAGCAACAAAAAATTCTAATGAATCGACTATCCCCACAAATTCTGCCCTCCTTGCGTTGGAAACCCTAGCTGATCTTAGCGCTCAGAGCTGGCAGCTAATTGGCAAGGTCGGCACTTTTTTAAACCTATCACTCATTAATCGTCTTCGTTTCTTAGGCAACGTCTGAACGTTGTCAATACTTTTACAACGTGAAAACTTCTGAAGTGGTGTTTGCCTGGTCTGAATGAAACGAATCACATATCATAGTTACCATACAACGAACACATTGGTTTTGCTAATCTTTTTGTGTAACATGAATATTCACATATACATATGGAATCTAGTGCTCCTAATTTTTATGCCTGGCTCTTAGTGATGCTAAATGTCAATTTACCTGCTAACGGCGGCTCTGCTGAGACGCGAACGAAATCTATTGGATGCGCAAAAGAGCCAATTCTCCCGAGCGTAAATGCTTGTATATAGACAGCCATAAGCCTTATTAACAAGGTCCACGTGCCTCTGGAACTTCCTTTAGCAGAGCATCATTTGACACGTTGCGTAGCCACAAAAGACAACCCAAGAACTTTTTCAATAAAGCATATGGTAAACATATTTGTTCAATAGAACTGCCTTCCAGGATATCTGTGTTTCTCGGTCAGTCTGTTGCTTGGCCCACGAGAAACTGCTGATGAGCTTAAATGGTTGCGGAGTAATTACGATTTTTCGGAGGGCATGTCCAGATTAAGTGCATGTAAAATGACTGTGTGGCGACGTTCACTACCGCCGACGTGTCGCGCGACAGCCGCAGCGCGTCATTTTTCATGCACTTAATCTGGACATGCCCTCCGAAAAATCGTAATTACTCCGCAACCACAGCTCGCATTGACATATGTTTGGTACCAAAATGATCGCCATGAATTGCGCATTGGCTGAATACGTCCGTTTTGAGCGCTGTGGGTGGTTGAAGGGTTATGATTTCAAAGTATTTGGCGTGAACGTTAATAAAGAACTTCATTTTTGGCGAATTCTCTTCTAAGCGACCATGTCGCGTCTTCTGATCGGCCTTGTATATATTTCAGATGGAGCAGAATTTTATCGCGAACACGAAGGTGTGCTTAGTTTCTGTCTAGGAAGATTGGTTGTCTTGCAACAGCACGTTTTGTGCTCCTATGTCGGGCAAAATCGGCAGTCTCATAAATTGTAGTAATTTCACTCTCATTCCAAAACAAGACTTCTTAGAGACCATGTTCCATTGGAAAAAATATTTGCTTTAACGAGCTCTACAATTTTATGCATCGCTATAAAATTCTTTCTGTCACACCCTGTATATATATATATATATATATATATATATATTTATATATAAATGTATATATATATATATAAATGTAAGTATTTTTAAAATCGAGAATAGGTGCTTATCTAGACAAATACTGATTCATAACCAATTAAGTAAAACACATTGGATCTGTTTTCAAAAAATTTGTATTCTAGAAATCTAAAAGAACGCCAAGGTTTAGATTAATATCTGCAAATGCACTCCATCGTATACGACATGCATATTCGCTCCAAGCCTAATTCCCTCGATTTATATCGTATATTTCGTATATGATACAAATTATAAATAATACATTCATTTATAATACTATGAGAGAAATTTCCTCGATTAATATCTTATGTGATATGCCTATTCTCTCCAATAATTATTTAGCATAATTGCGGTGCATTCTGTAGCAAACGAAGGCACGTTTCCGAGAATGATTCGAGGAGTTCTCTAGTGCAGATTTAAACTGGAAGCACCTATACATTGTTCCCGTAGGCTTAGGGGTCGGTCTTGACTGAGCACCAATATATCCAAATAGTCGATGTGACACAAACTACCGGGGTAGCATCAAGCGATGCGCTGAGTCCGTTGCTACTTGCCGTGCTTTTGAGAGCAAAATAGAAACTCGCTGTATCTAAACGCATATGTGTAACGTGAACACAATTTGCTTAACAGAGGTGTTATAAATGGTCTACAATAAATTTGACTGTTTTCGAGCATGGGGTTTGCTGCCTCTCCACTTCCTTACACCTCACGTCATATGAGAATGTGTGGGTACTTTAGCTTAAAGCTGTCTGCAAAGTTAAACCAGTTGTTTACTCTCCACCCCCTCCCCGTCGCCTGCTTACCCACTCAGTGGCGTGCTTTGCCTGGCGAGCGTTTTATAACCTTGGCAGCTTTTCAACGCGGCATGCCTAACATAAGCGGTACTTGGTTAGGATCGCGTCTACATAAAAACCAAGCTATTGGGCTGTCTATTGGAGGGACTTCAGGCGTCTCTGTAAGACTAGTTAAAGGAATGGACTATGTGCCAAGGCAAGGAAGGTTGTCACTTATATATAGAATTGAATCCCATGCGATCCTATCCATTGAGACACCTCTTACAAGGTTGTTCGTTCATATCATCACTGCCTTGAAGGTCACGAGTGTCCATTTGCTGTTTCGTCTCGGTTCAGAGGTTGTGTGGCTGTTAGAAGTACCAGGTCGACTGCGTAGCTGCCGAGCTGAATCAAGAGAGGAAAGTTAAGAAATTTGAAGTAATCTATCAAAGGCTACGTCAAGAGCTTGAAAGATTTCTCCGGAAGGATCTTGCGCTAGACCTTTCTTACCCGACCGTCCTTCGGATGAGATAAAAAGCTCATGATGTAGATTAATATTACGTGGCGCTGTGGTGCTTTGTTTTTAGACGTCCACGAGATGGTATGAAGTTCATTCTTAGTATCAAGTAGCAGCGCTAGCTAATGGCTTACGGAACGAACTCCTTTTATATATATATATATATATATATATATATATATATACGTAGGAGCTTATAAATTTATACATAGGTAAAGACAAACGCTGGAATCGTCTTTGTGATATATATATATATATATATATATATATATATATATATACATATATATATATATATATATATATATATATATATATACACACAGAGTGGCCGGACATTTTTCAAAAGCAATATAGGGCATTGTAGAGCTCGTTAAAGCAACTATTTTGTACAACGAAACATGGTGTCTGAGAAGTCTTGTTTCGGTGTGAAAATAAAATTACAAAGATCTGTGACACGACGATTTACAAACTAATAACACGCGCTCAAAACTAAGTCTGATTTATTTGATGGAGTAGGTCATTTACGCATACACTCAATCTCGATTACTCTGCATGCGCATTTCCCTGAATGTGCTCGTTTGGAGCGCTGCGAAAGGTAGTATGGTTATGGTTTTGAAGTAGTTGCCGTGAAAGCTAATAAAATAACTTATTTTTTTGCGAATTTTCTTCTAAACCACCATGTCGCATCTTCTGACTGGCGTCATATGTTCTTCAGAGAAAGCATTTTTTTATTTCACGAACACAACAATGTGTATAGTTTCTGTATATGAGGACTGGTTGTCACGCAATTGCATATTTAGTGCTCCTAACTAGGGCAACAACACCAGGGTGAGAGTACAATTATTAAAATCTGTGACGAATGCTAGGTTGGCCGTAAGGCTTTAGGCTATCAGCTGTTTTACGGCATCCGTAACGACGGAATTTTATTGCTTTTGTCTCGGAATTATTTATCTTCAACGAAGTATCTGTCGCAAATTTTACAAGAGTGGCCAACACTTTTTGAGTATGAATGCGACTTTCAGACTAGATAGCCACATTATCAGCATACTAGATGTATTGCACTAATGAATGTTTCTGCTTCACAATTGCTGGCAGCTCAGTGACAATTACAGAAAACAGAACTGTACTAAGGTTATCGCGATGTGCAAAACATGTTGTCTGACTAATTTTGCGATGTTTGGCAACACCGTCGTCTAGTGTCACATACTTCTCCTTGAATAGCCGCCAATAGCCTGAGAAAATGTGGGGGCAGTTCATATGTTGCCATCCTTCAAAGAGCAGCGTTGCGAGGTGAGTATCAAAGACAGATTTGAAATCCACAAATACTGCAATCATTGATGGCCCGCCGGCGGCTCAATGTTTGATATGTGGTTCTTGATGTGCTCGATAAGTATTGCGCTCTCTGCGTGTGTGTGTGTGTTCACCTGTAACGCCTGATTCCGTGCTGCTCTTCGGGTTTGAGGCCCTGCAGTTCGAGAATGTTTGCCAGGCGTCGAGTTAGGAGCAGCGCTAACAATTTATAGATGCAGCTCTTATTTGAAAGTCTACCTCTCCAGGCTAAAGAATCCAACACGTCACCTTTGCCTTTAGGAATCACGGCCAGTATAGAGTCTCGGTACAACTAGCCGGTATATCCCTTATAACTAGGCACCTTTTCGTTGTGAGTAGTTGCTGTTTTCTTAGCGATTCCGACTGCTTGCTATAATCATTTTAAATCATACCTGAACCCGGCTCCTTTTTATTTTGAAAGTGCAAGGTTGCAGCCTCAACTTCTTTTAAAGTCAATGGTTCGTCGGTATTAAGCCAGAGCATACTGGCAAGTCTATTATATACTCGTCTCCTTGAAATCGGTAAATGTCTAGTGTATTTTACATGAGCTTTTTTTCGTCTTAGTATATGCTAACAGCGGTTCGTAATTTGTCTGCATATTATTATATCGTTAACCGAGTCGGTCAATCAAGCATTGTGTGGCAGAGGTACCGCACGTCAAACGAACGTTTATTTATGGCTTGGTGTAACTTTAGTATTTTTCGATACAATATTTTGTTTTATTAAAATAATTCACACGTTTACGAAAGACTTACGAAAGCAGACATTCTAGAGACGAGGGTTTTACAAGAGAATAATACAGTAAATTGCAGTTTAAAGCAAAAAAAAAAAAAAAAAAAAATATATATATATATATATATATATATATATATATATATATAGTCACGTATTCTCTTTGATTATACAGTTTGTGCTTTTTTCAGTATTTCTGTGGTCAAAGGCCTAACGGGTAAAAAGTATATGCTGCAGAGAGCATGCGTCAACAAATATAATGCTCGTTGTTTCCTGGAAAATGCAATAACATAATAATTTTAATTTTAATTAAATAATAATAATCTAATAATAAATTATAAAAGAAATAATACATTGATCTTTTCTTTATGCTATGTCCTGTTTTTGGCTTGCTTTTCAAAGCTCGTTACCTTAGTTGTTCTTTTATTGCTCTAGCAGACTCAGCAGGTTAATGTAGGCCTTATATACGTTTGGTCCCACTCAGCGCCCTTAAATGTTGAACAGAATCAAAAGCTAATTTTGCTGATTTTTTTCTCGCTTGTAAAAGCAAGTCGTGGTGGCTATCGCTACGGACCTCAAGCTGGCTTGCATGGATTGCGTAGACAAATAGCTCAACCTGTTAAGCAGCCATCGTCGACCAACCCGTAGGAGAAAGTGCTCGAAATGCGTCAGAATGCTCGTTGGGGACTGAGTTCCATCGTGCACTAGCCTCTACCGAACGGGTACTGCTAAACGAGCCGTTATTTAACGTTGAAGAAAATTCGATAACAAGTTAAAGTCTGGCGTCGCAATTAGGCTCGCAATATCTAACCGTCTACGTATATACCTCCTGCAGTTTGTGGGCAATCGACCCTATTTGCCAGCGTTTACATAACCTAATCGCTTCGTGTGACAGCGGCCATTAACTTCGATTGCGTTCCATTGCCGCTCACAGACCGCTTACCACGGCAGTAGATCGATGAATCGATTTCGCTAGGCTAGACTTCGTAGGTAGGCTGTTGCGAAATAGCGAATTCCTGAGGCTGTTTTTGATGAGTTCACGCCAACAACGAGTGTTATCCAAACAAATAGGCTGGTAGCAAATTGTAGTTTGTTGGTAGGAAGCAGAATAAGCTTCTCGTTGTTAAGACAAGATCCTACGTCCATCGTGGGGTGAATATGGGACGAGGGACGCGCTTCTCTGAGCTGGGCTCCAGTTGCGAGGACTCGGTTCGTGAGGTTAATCAGCGTCTAGTGGATATAAGTCGCCCGGCGGGCGCAGCTCGGACGCTTGTGTGACGGACGCTGAATTATCGCTGATTTTTATCTTGCTTTCCCGAATTGATTGGGCCAAACTTAAATTTCAAGAAGACTGTCATTACAGCAATGTAACGATCTACTACCCTATTCAGCCACATAGTGTCACAAAAATAGAGAGGAAAAGGGAGACGCTGGAAATGCAATCCGCACATATGTATATATATATATATATATATATATATATATAAAATATTGTGATGATCTATTAATCATTTACAATACGTTTGCACACTCGGCAGTGCTCGCCTTGAAGTTATATATATATATATATATATATATATATATATATATATATATATATATATATATATATATATATATATATAGCAGAATTTCTTATTACTTGGTCCCTTGGGTTAAGGGCTCTGCTGTTGACCCGAGGGACCGAATAATTTAGGTACAATGCACATCAAAGTAAGAAGTGGCGCGCTTTAGTCAGATGGTGCACTAGACTAAGGGAGTCCCTGCTGAGCTATGTCCTTGTGTTTGTGTTCCGCACTGGTTGGGATAACTAATAGAGTGGGGTTTCAAGACGAATAAAGGAGACGCCTTGCACCGCATACGTTTAACTATTCATAACAGCTTCGCTCGCTGAAAGCTTCAACACGGCAATCCCCAGAACACATTTTTTTGCGACACAATTTGGGTTGTAACACACCAAGCGGTCACATCAAGTAACTTTGATCCAGATACATGATATGTTTGCTACGTTTCCATAGGGTAGATTATTCAATCAACTTACATTGGTATTTCTACGACTACTCGAATGAAAAATAACTTTGTCGAATTATAGGCTCAGTAGTTCTACTGTGACAGTCACTGCAGGAGTGTTCTCTGTTTAAGCTAAGATGCCCTCAGCTCTATTTTCAGCATTTCCAGCCCAAATTCATATATACTTTGCTCAACTGCATTAACTAGGTTAGCCCGCTATATCGTAAGTAAAAGTTTTGAGTCCGTAGTAACGTGCATTACACGGAGTTCGGTAAGTTATTTTCTTTTATTTGTATTAGAAATACACAGGAAACATGCCTGTGGGTTTAATTGCGAAAACATTTTTCTTAGTCTAGATTCTACGTAATAACTTCCGGGGTGAGACTTAAGGATCCGTCTCAGTTTGCTGCGCAAGGCTCTATCTTTGGACTTGAAATACATTTACGTACGACTGAGTAAAAGCATATAGGTATTGGTTGACCCCTTAACATGCTCACGCTCAGATAGTGTGGGACTCAGCCACCAAACAGCAGATCTCACCAGCAAGCCTTGGCGCTTGGCAAGAGTCGAGCCGTAGGCTTGAGGCAATACCAACTAAAACTCTTTATATATGTACGACAGTGCCTACGTATATGAATCCTCCTTAAGATCCTCCTACAGCCTGCGGGCGCAGGAGAGCAACTACGCACAGGCGGCGGGGAAGTCTGAGAAGCTTTAAATCGTTACGTCCTGCTTGTCGAGTTGCGTGTGGCAAGCGACAGTCTTAGACTTTTCCACAATATTTATTCTTCCAGCCTCTTCATTTGCCTTCATAATACGTTGCAAGACTTGGCAGGCGCGTCCCAGTTTTTGACCGACTAGAGTATGTGTGCAACTAGTTCTCCCACCGTCTCCTTTCTGGGCGTCTGGTCTCGGCCCATGTGGCGCATCTCACGACCGTTCGATCAGGATCCGCTGAACCTTTCTCAAGAGCTTCGTCGTAGCCTCGGTGTATATAGTAGGCAACCGACGGGCAATGTTATTAGCCGTCTTTTGCGCTTTCGCCGCTTTGGCTTGGGCTGCTATCCTGATATGAGGGGTTTCCTGCAGTCCCCGGTCTAGATAGATCAGGTATTTTGCCGTATCCTTGAGCTTAATGTTTTTGCCGGAGCAAGGCATTATCTAGGCAGAACGTTGTGGACTTAGGTCGGCCTGGGGATTGATATCTCTGTCTCACTGGAAATTATAACTTTGAATGCTGCTGACAACCTGGCAACTCGCTTCATTGACATCTATGAGTCACGCAGTTTTTTTGCGAACACTGCGCTGACGCGCGGTTGATGAGGCCGCTTAGACACTTGTTTGTTTTTCATCCTCTGCTTTCCAGCAGCGTTTCGCAAGTATGCACAAGATGTCTGCACCTGCTGTCCAAAGGTTGCAATGGATTCGTGCGAGCAGTGTCTGCAAATTTGCTTTCCGGCCGACTGAAAATCCTCTTCTATGATTCCCTTTTTAGGAATTCACTTGCCGTTCCAGACGAGGGGATAGCAGGGCAATCACAAAATTGCTTTAGACGTTGGAGCTCTGCGCGCTAAAGTACACCTTGGTGAGAGTGTCATGGACGCCCACGACATGTTTCCGGCAGGATACTTTTGCAGAGCCTTTGTGTATAAATATGCATACTTAATCCAACCAGAGTAAGATACGGTAGAACGGGTGAACAGCGGGTCTCATACATTGGCCTTAATGGCTTGCGTCATCATTGATTTACGTTTTGAAGTATGTTGCTTCCATAAATTACGAATATATTTAATCAAACGAATTCCATATTTTAAACCTATGACATTTAATAAATTAAACTCCAGAACCTACTGCAAACACTTTTTAATGTCTTCTACAATTGAAAAACAAAGTACCAAAGCACAGACAGAGCCATTTAACGACCAAATATACAAAATGTTCGTCACGTTTCGCTAGTTTTTGGCAATACCACTATTAGTGCGTTGTTATACTAAATGATCACAGGCCCATTTTTTATAGATTAACAGACCATTACCTTACAAACTCGGAATCGAGAACACGGTGGCGAAATCCATATCTGGATTCTGTTTTGTTTTTTATATCCGGTCATGCTTAGGCATTCTGGGGTGACGTGTTTTCTGTTAGGAAGCTGGCATGCAGTAAACTGTGGATGTAGTTTTTTTCTGGAAACAGGACTTGTATACGTCAAAACACATGTAGTTTGATCAGAAAGAATGATGTCCCAGTTTTGCCTGCTGTTCCTATTCAGCGGAGTACATATTTTTTTTGTGACGACGGTCGTAGCCAAATTGCATTTGACCGTGACGTTCGTTTCCTCTGTTTCGCGGCAAATTTCCGCTTGCCCAGGTGGCGACGTAGTCCGCACGGAAATCGCACGGAACTAGTATATTTAGTACTCGTTAGAGTAGGTGCTGCCATATGTATGCCGTACGTATAAATTTTATATAAATATATATATATATATATATATATATATATATATATATATACTTTATTAATAACTTAATTATATTGGCAGATAGGTTCAGTTCAGTTCAGTTTATTATTATTTTCAAACACACGCTCCTTACAGAAACGCACCCTTACGAAAAATTTACGCTTAAAAGACTGTTTTTAGGCAATATCAAATGTAATGCCCATAATTTTAGTACCAAAGTGACCATCACTTTGGCTGCGTTACATATTTTTGGGTCGTAATGGCACATTTTACGGTTCTGAACGTAAAAGCTTCAACGTAAGACAGAAGAACATATCGACGTTTTATCACTTTCCATATCGGATGTAATTTGGCCTATGCAATTTGCTAATTATGCCAATTTTCCGAACACGCCGATATGATCGGTTCCTTCATGCGTTGACTGGTTCTCCCGCAAACGTAGATTCTGCACAACTATGTAGGAAAAAAAAGCAGAATAGCTACTTTTATAAATTTCATCCTCACTCCTAAGCAAGGCGTTTTCGCCTCCTCCTTCCATTGGGAAAAATATTTGCCTTGCCGAGTTCTACCAAACCCTAAAAGAAGTACATACGGTTATGGCATACCCTGTATATATATATATATATATATATTCAATTTTCAATTGAGACATGGTTTATTTACGGAACTGCATACATTCCCATGCTTAAGTTCTCGTTGTGAAAAGTGGTACAAATGCTTGGGAATAAAAGGAGAAAAAGAAGAAAATAAAAGCAGAAGTTAATATTTATACCATATTATTGGCGATACTGACATACAAATCAAAGGAGCAAACTGAGCTATAAGTTGATAAGCAATATAACTCGAAATGACAAGTAAAAACTAAAGAATTAGATCATCGCTTTAAGTAAATTCCCTTTTTTTCCGTCATGTATTCCTATTTAAAAGCCATATTTTGACGTCTCGGGTAAAACAGGTCAGGGACTTCGAGTGACGGATTCCATGCAGGATACTCTCCCACACGACGGGCAGTCTATATACAAGAGATTGGGTACTAGATCTTTTCTGTACCCGAGGTTTTACAAAAGTGGTGGCCCGTCGCGAGGTTTTCCGCCGCTGAGGAACTAGATATATATATATACATTAAGGAAACACAGTGATAGAAACGCAACGCTCTCCGTAAAATCTTCGAAAAATTATTGCCTTGCCGAGTTCTACCAAACCTTAAAAGAAGTACATACGGTTATGGGATACCCTGTATATATATATATATATATATATATATATATATATATATATATATATATATATATATATATATAGAAAATATTGTGATGATTAATTAATCATTTACAATACGTTTGCACACTCGGCAGTGCTCGCCTTAATAAAAATGGTGGTAAAAAGGTGTCACGTGAAGTTAAGAGTCAGTTGTCCGTGTCCTTGCTTGATGGTAGCCCCCGCTCTTATGGACCCGGTGCGAGCGGTATATCCTCAAGGTTCCTTGCAAAGTTAAAACGGTGAGATCCATAAGATTCCTCTTCGTGACGCCGAGCCCCAAGAGCGTCCTCGCAGATTCGGAGTCCCATACACCACTCATAGAGATAGTGATGGATCCGAATCTGCGAGGTTTTTGCGGGTCGGGGAGCGCCGCTCTTAGGAACTCGACGTCATATTTGGCGATATTGTCTTGCCGTGCTTTTGCCAGGTCCCGGTTCGGGCCGCAAACCTCGGCATCTAAAACCCATACCTCGGTAGGTGTTGTTATTACGAGGTCGGGCTTTAGACCCGGTGCGCCCGGTCGACGGAATACTCGCTCACGAACCACCTCATGACCCCTTTCGCGGAGAAGATGCGCCACGCGATCACAGACGTCGTCATGTCTCTTTATGGTTTGTTTGTGTGTTGTATCGCACATCTGAGCGACATGAGCCAACGTCTCAGGCGCATGACACCCGTGCCAACAACGTTTGTTGTAGCCCGGGCGTCCCCTGGCCAATCTGGCACGCGTTGGTAGTGCGTTGATCCTGAGCTTTAGTAGGTTTAAATACTCCTTACCAGATAGGTAGGGCATACCCTTAATCCAGTAATGTACAAAGGGCGTTTCGTGTGCTTTTTTAAAATGTGCCTCATCGAACGTGTTGTGTAGTTGTTGAGACCAGTAGTCGGTCTCTTGTGTAGCGGTCTCAATGAAGGTTCCCAAGCGCTCGCAAAGAAGTCTTGTTTTCGCAAGATCTTTTTTAAAGTGCTCGGTGGTTAGCATCCATTGGACCCCAAGGTGCGTGGAGTGTTGTAGTGCTGTCAGGCGGGAGAGGCGGAGTCTGGGAATGAATGTTTGGAGGCAGGGGATGTCCAGACCGCCGTGTGCTGTGTGCGTGTACAGGTACGCGTTCGGCACCGAGTTTTCGAGCTTAAGCCATTTCGACTTAACAACCTTTCTGATCTCTTTATCTAGGTCACTAAGGAGTGCGTAAGATGGTCTGGGACCGGAGACCAGTTTATATAGGAGACGGGGAATGAGAAAGTCTTTCAAAAATATGAGTCTTTGGTGGGGTTTAAGGGGAGCTATCGTGAGTCTGTTGAGTAAATTAAGGAGTATATCCCTGGTGGAGTCAACTCTGCCATTGCTGTCAAAGTCGACTCCAAGATATCTCCATCGATCGCTCATACCTTTAGCTGGCAATTGCCGATCTCCAACGTTAAATTCTGGTACGTTATTGATAAAACCTTTACCTTCCTTCCTATTAAATAGGTGGGAGATAGTAAAGCTTTTATTAGTATTAATTTCAAGGCCTCGGGATTTCAAAAGTGGGTCCGCAATATTAAGGAGCCGTTGGAGAGTGGATTTCGTGGAGGCTAGGGGGATGAGATCATCCGCAAAGGCGAAGCCCATAAGGCGGAAGTCATCAGTAAGTTGGTACCCGATATTAGTTTTGTCTAATTTTGAAAGAATGTCGTCGAGAACTAGATTAAATAAGAGGGGGGACAGAGGATCTCCCTGTCTAACACCCCTAGTTGGCCGAAATGTGCGACATTTTTGTCCAAATTCTATGAGAGTTTTAGATGAGAGGTACAAGCGTTCGATATAGTTAATGAATACCTCCGGGTATCCGCGAGTCCGGAGTGACCACAGGACAGAGTCATGACTCACCATGTCGAACGCCTTACGGAGGTCGATTGAGGCGAGTCTGAGCTCACGTCCTGCAGACTTGGCATAGTTAAGGATACCATCCAGAACCGCAAGATTCTCGAAGGTACCATTATAGGGGAGAAACGCTCGCTGGATTGGAAGAAGCTTAATAGAGTTCTGGAGGCGTCTAGAAAGAATTTTGTTAAGCGTTCATTGTAAGTATGAACTAATAGATAAGGGTCGCAAATTGCTTGGGGATGTGGCATTGTTAATTTTAGGGATGAACGCTAAGCGAGCAGTTTCGTGGGCTGAGGCAATATCGCTAATTAATAGTATGTTAAGAATACAACAGACTACTTCTAACGGGAGTTTACGGAGGGACGAGAGACAAATCTCGTCCAAGCCTAGTGCTTTTGAAGGTCCGCGGAGAGCTACGTGGGTTTCCTTTAGGGAGATAGGGAGGGAAACCTCAAAGAGATCAGAGTTGGGAGTGTATACGGGGCAAGGGCGTGGTTCAGGGGGGTGGTTGTGTCATCGTGTTCTACAACCTCGGTGGCCTGCATGTTGTGTATGGTATGTTTGCCGTCCAGCACCTCATGAGCGCATTTGGATCGGTTTTGGCTAAACAGTTTTTGAGTGGTTGCGTAGTCTTGACGTCGCTGTTGCCTTTTAGATACTCGCGCTTCAGTTGAAGGTGTTTCTCTAAAGGCACGACGTCGGACAGTGTGTGTAAAGTGTTTGTTCAGAAATTCGTTTAAGGCGATAGTGTGATTCTCACCTGAGCAAATTATATTTGACAGATGAGTAAGGTCTGTTGAAATTATGTTGCGTTTGGGAAATGTGTTTGTGAGGGCTTGTATTTTAGATATAATAATATCTTTTTGGGATGGATTATAGGGGCCATCTGATTCAGAGTATCGTGGCCGACTAGGCTCAGGAAGCTCAGATCCGTCAAGGTTGGAATCCAGGAGAGACCTCTTTTTAAGGAGGTCCTCTACCAGATCCTTATGCGCCTGAGAATTACGTTGGCCTCTAATCTCCCCAGGTGTGCGTGAGTTAAAATTAGTAGCTAAAAGGTGGTCAATTTCTCTAGGTGTTTCGTTTTTATTATCTAATATAAAATCTGCTTCTAATGTTGCTAAAAGTTCACGGTCTTTATATATATATATATACATTAAGGAAACACAGTGATAGAAAGGCAACACTCTCCGCCCACACCAGGCGGATTATTGTTGGCTGGCCCTAATTGGTGACGTAGAATGCGCCGCTAATGGTATCGCCGTCCTCATTATCGTCATATATTAGAGATCAGTGCCTCTCGCCTCTGATCTGGTCTTGCATGTGACAATCGCCACGTCTATACCAGATGCACAGTTCATGACTGGCAGCATCACCTGGCCTGTTCGAATATGAGCTTTCACGATGAGTACACAGAGTGCATCTGTCGACTGTGCTATCACGCGTGTGTACGAAGTATCATGCGTCTGCCTGCCTTCACCTTACGCAGAGATTAGTGCACCGCCTCTCTCGAATGACATGCCGAGAGCAGCTGACAACAGTATACGTATGAATGCTTTATTCATACTCAATATGAGTGAAATACATCTGATGAGGATGGTGATGATGATGATGATTATATTATCATCATAGATTGGGTTGCAGACATCAACAACAGGCAGGTCAACAGGCCGACCAGCCCGACACCGATCGAGACTAATCAAGCAAATAATACAGGGCACTCTTCCACTAATGTACGTAATGTTGTAGGTCCATAGCAATCCGTGGGCGGAGCGTCATTGAAGATGGCCGAGTTCCTCTCCAGTAGTCGGCCCAACTATGAGCCGTTGCAGTGACGGCCAGCCGTGTTTATGGCTTGTTCATAGTGCCATTAGTGCGACATTATTTTGACCATCCTCATCATCTACGCAACAAATGACCTCCAGGACCTTCTCTCTTTGGGAGCCCTTGCAGGTCTCGAGCGCGTTTGTGGGGAGTCCGGGCTTCAATGGGACTGTGATGGGGCATACAAGGTGCGATGCAAGCGAACACAGGCAGGAGGCTCGTATATGCATCTATGCTAGTGGGTGTGCGCATGGCAAAGGTCCCTCGCCCTTCGTTCTCGACGACCGGAGCAGCTCACTGAGCTGAGTCTTTCGAGACCGCGGGTTTGCTGCATTTCGGTTTGAACTTGAGGGCAGCGTCTTGCAGTGAAGCTTGACGATTGGCACACGCTACGTGCATGTTGAAACGATGATGGCACACGCCACGTGCATGTTGAAACGATGATGGCACACTATATGAGTGCATAGCATCGCCTTCGTTCTGATGTTCCGCGCACGTCTCATCGTGATTTGCTTCAAACAGAACAAGAACCGTTTGAGTCGGTGCAATGTTTCGACAAATAGTTGAGTGAGTCTGTCTTGAATACTTGCTTTTGTCTTACAAAGAGAGAGGGAGAAAGAGAGAAATATAGAATGCACTGGAGGAGAGAGGGGGCTAGGAACAGAGATAGGTGCACAGTGAGTGTTTGTGTACGTGAGAGAGAGAATGCGGCGTGCCAAAACACGCTGCATTTCTCTCTCATTTTCTGCGCGCGATACTGTGGCCACGCAGGCCGAAAACATACACGCATATTCTGTACACGTAATACATGTGCACTTGGAAACAAACCTATGTATTCTTTTACACTAAAGAAATTGCCATTTTAGATGGGGCAGTCCAGTCTAAGAGGCGCATTGCATAGTATGCAATACCTGGGGGTCAATTGTGCGCCCTTCGGTTGATTGTGTTATGGTCCCATCAGCAGTGAAAACCACCAGAGTCAGGCATAGATGACCTAGTACAGAACCATTTCGGCCATTTTTGTTGCTGTTGCAGAGAAGTGACCGAAGTCGCAGCAGAGGTAGCGCAGTTAGATATATACTTCCTCAGGAAGCTCTGGCATAGAATGGCATGCACTAGTCGGCCCGCGTACACAAGGTGCATTGTGCATGGCTACTATCACTAGGTGCGTTCGACCCAGTCTGTGCGCAACTTTGACTAATGATTCGGGCGCTGAGGTGTCAAAATTTGATATATACTCGTATTAGCCATTATATATTTCTAATTACATGCCATCTTTAAATACATACTTATTGTGAAATGCATATTTCTTTATGTTGCATTCAACGAGAAATGAGTCGGCCAAAAGTCGATTCAAACATCGTTGAGTCGGCTGAGAGTACCGTACCTATGATAGACTTGATAGTTGTGCATAGAAACCAAATTTCACTTAAACTACAATTGTTTTTATTCTGGGTGTAATCCTTGCAAAGCTTTCCAAGAAGTAACCGTGATAATTGTCAACTCCTGAATGCCAGGAACCCCGGCTAAATGTCTATGCTATACAACTAAATTCTAATTCGTTAAAAACAAAATTAGAGTAACATGACAACGCAGTCATTTTAGGTAGCTGAAGCTGACGCATAATATTCTATAGAGCTAGACCTGGTCCGGGGTGCAATCTAGTACAGGCTAGCAAGAGAGCCCATTACGGCTAACAGCAACCTGATATCTGTTCTCCTGCAATAGCTACATGTGTACTACGAGGCTACGCGACCTACGTCAGCACAATTAGTTCAATGATGTAAACTGACTTTAACATTGCGTAACAACACAACGTCACGTTTATTACGTATGCACGAGTGTGGTACTCAATTTTTCAAATCACTCAGCATTGTGAGTGTCACGTGAAGACGCATATGTTGCATTCAAATAATGCAGAATACGGATAAGGATGTGATCAGACTGCTTTACGTGCACCTATATCTAGCCATATACTAAACGCGCATTTGTATGCATGGCAACTACCTTTAGTCTAATGCAACGGCGACTCCGACTGCGTAGTTGTTGGAACGAACATCCAAGTAGTTGGCAATTAGAAAGTTGTCGTATTGCTGCTCGGTTTTGCTTTTCAAAGGGTAGGGTCTAGGCTAGGCAGAATGTCCGTGGCAATCTCTTAGGGAGCTTTCAGACTGGGTGCCTCAGGAACACCAACATTTTGAACATTCGAACAGCCTGAATGATTTATTTCTTCGTATAAAGCACGTGGTTCTTTTAAACTTGCATATTGCTCACCAGTTTGGTGGCTCTAACTATATATATATCATATATATATATATATATATATATATATATATATATATATATATATATATATATATTAGGTAGAACTGAAGGTAAGTAAAGCTTTAAAATCATCTAAAAATGATTAAGTTAACCGAATATATTTTTTCAAAAAGTACTCTCCATTGTTAGCTACAATCTTCTTCCAACTGTGGATCAGATTATCAATTGTCATGGCCAAGAACTCTGGTTTCTGTATACCGAGGAATTATTCCACGTGTACTTTTACTGCGTGCGGTGAACTCTTTTTTCGCGCAAGCGGTCTGCCTTGAGCGTAATAGGATTGGGGTTTCGGCAACTCAAGCCTTCCAGAACGGAGTTCATCCAGAAGGCTTGAGTTGCCAAAACGGAGCTTAGCGAATGAATTGTAGCATGAAGTCTTTGAAATTCTGTCCTCGCCGAATAAGCTCCAATAATTTTGAGCAATAAGGGTTTTTAAGCTCATACAAGATTGCCGCTCGTAACAACAAATCTTCGCCGGCCATTTCAACACATCTCATATACCAACAACAACGACTCAGATGATTTTACAAAGTTCTAAAAAATTCTACTATTTTTCCGCTTGCATAGATACACATAGCAGACTTCCCAGATACGTGACGGGCATTTAAAAAACAAGCAACTTCATTTATATATATTATATCCATATGTATATATACATATATACGAATATATTAGGTAAGTCAAAAAGTTCGTCGGCTTTCTGGGACCACATTTTTGAAATTCCCGCGCTCTGCAGCAGGGCCGCCTGAGAGTGCGGCTGGGTATTTACATTCAGGAGCAGACCCGTGGCGGTATACCGGTTTCAACTTTACCGTTTCGTTTGCGGAAATGGCAGCTGTTTGCAATGGAGGACAAAAATACGCATTTTCGACACATTATGTTGTTCTCCTATCGTGAAGGCATAAGTGCAGCGCAAACAACCCGGAGGATATGTGCAGTCTACGGCGAAAACGTAGTACACAAATCCACAGTCGAAAAGCGATTCGCCCGTTTCAAAGCCGGAAACTTCAATCTCGAAGATGAACCGAGGTCAGGACGACCCAATGTTGTGGAGACCGACGAAGTCATAAGCCTGGTTACTTCGAACCCAGGTTTGACCATAAAAGAAATTGAAGATGTAACGGGAGTCTCCCACGGAACCGTTTGGAATCGCCTCCATGATGCAGGTTTCTCGTGCAAGCGAAATATCTGGCTACCACACGACCTCAATGATAGGCAGCTTGAAGGGCGAGTCGATACCTGTCACGCACTCCTCCGGAAGGACTCGAATGAGCCATTTCTGAGGAGATTGATAACCGGCACTGAAAAATGGATACTCTACAGAAACGTAACACAGAAAAGAAGTTGGGTCCCCAGAGGTTTACAGGCCGCAGCTATCCCTAAACCCGAAATTCATCAGAAGAAGGTTATGCTGTGCTGCTGGTGGGACTGTAAGGGCGTCGTGTATTTTGAGCTGCTTCCAATGGGTCAGACGATCAACTCCGTTGTCTACTGCAGACAACTCGAAGATTTGAAGGCTGCGAACGAAGCGCCCGGAATTGTCAAACAGGTGGGGCGTCACTTTTCAACATGATAAGGCGACACCACACAAAAGTTTGGCCACCCGGCAAAAATTGGCGGAGTTTGACTGGGATGTGCTGCTGCACTCAGCTTATAGTCCCGACCTCGCACCATCTGATCATCACTTGTGCAGGTCTCTCCAGAACTCCCTTGATGGCACAACATTTGAATTTTTGGAGGCTATAAAAAATCACCTCACTCAATATTTCGACGAGAAGGACAAGACGTTCTGGGAGAAAGGAATCATGGATCTACCGAGGCGATGGGCGAAGGTTATCGAACAAAACGGTCAATATATCATTGAATAAAAATACTGTTGTCTGCATAAATAAGGCTCAATAAAATCGGGTAAAGAAGCCGACAAACTTTTTAACTTACCTAATATAAATCTCTCTCTCTCTCTCTCTATATATATATATATATATATACATTCAATATTAGAAAGTTGTGGGGAAAATGAGTTTGCGCAATACGACATAATGTTTCTCACTGAAACATTTGTAAGAGACACAGCAGCCATTGCGCTACACAAACATAAGATCTACCATGGTGAAGCTATAAAGGGTCGTCCCAATAGAGGACGACCAAAATGGGGGGTCTCGGTCCTGTGCGCACGACCGAGTGGTCTAGATTACTTAGATCCACGGCTAGGCTAGTTGTTGTTGAAATAAGGGACTTTTATTTAATATGTATATATAGCCCACCTGACCGCAAAATGCCAGATATTTTACTTGATATTGGATGGTCACTGATGCTTTGTACAGACAATTGTAAGCAACTATCATAGCAGGAGACCTGAATTGTAACCTCGCTAAAGATGACTCAAGAGCGACAGTTTTTATAGAGGGAGTGAGGGAAATGGGCTTGCAAATAAAAGGTAATTATTCCGATGCTAGATATATAGCATGGAATGGAAAAAGTGCTGTTGACCTAATTATGAGTATCTCTAGTGAACCGGGAGCCTATATAAAGGACCATAAAACGATAATTTCAGCGGAGCGGAAGCACTGTAAGGTTACCTTTAGTCTTACTCATACGAGTAGAACTGGCGGTGACAAACGAAATCCCCTCGGCCGCAAGATAAGTCTCAGCAAGCTAGAACAAGCCTTACATCTACTCCCAAATGCGGTCGAAGTAGACACAGACTTTTACGAGCGCTTACTTCGGTGGGCCATTCAAGCTGCAGCAACACATAAGAGCAACACTGCGACAAACCAGAGACACAAACCATGGTTTGACCACGAATGCAAAACCATCAAAGGACGCATACGTTGCCACAACAATTGGAGCTTATCGGGGTTGGCAAACCTAGCTGAGCTGAAGAAAAAGTATAAACGAATGATGATGAGAAAAATATATGAATACGAGACTGCGCAACGCATACAGCAGGTACGATACAGCATCCAGAGACCATGGATCCTCTTGCCAAAGAGACCTGTTATAGCAAACCCGCTAATAAATGACGAAGAGTAGATCGCGCATTTCACAGCCCTACTGAACCGCGATGTACAACTGCCTGAGAAGGAACACGCTCCTTTCATAGAGTCTAATTGAGAAGACTTTACGGAAGGGGAGGTTCGAAGGGCTATACAAGCGAAAAAGAACGGAAAATCATCAGGTCCTGATGATATTTACTGCGAACATCTTAAGCAGGGAGTAGAACACGTAGCCCCAAAGCTAACAGCGCTGTTCAATGCATGCTTAGAACATGGGCACATCCCAAGGCAATGGCGCCGAAGCTACCTCCAACCAATTTACAAAAGCAAAGGCGACGCCACAGATCCAGCGAATTACCGCGGGATAGCATTGACTAGCGTAATTTACAAAACATTAACCTCAATAATTGTGACCCGACTTCATAGACTGAAAGAGCTCTCACGGAAGTCCTTCGTCACGTGCAGGAACGCTTCAACAACGCACAGATGACCTACGCAGCGTTTGTTGACTTCAAAACGGCTTTTGATAGTGTACCTAGAGACCGCCTCCTGGAAGCTATGCGACATCACTTTGGCATCAAAGGTCGAATGCTCAACCTAATCAGAAGTATTCTCACTGCAAACTACATCAAAGTTAGAAATGGGCCTCACTGTATTGCGCAAGAAGTTAAACAGACCATTGGCCTGGCACAAGGCGACACGGCAAGCCCTTTCTTATTCATCCTATATGTCGCAGGGTTAAGCCAAACACTACGAAATGCTAAAGCTCCGCATGTATTCTACACTGACGATCTTATCATAATGGCCAAGTCAAGACCACATCTACAGTTTTACCTCAATGAAATGAGCCAATGGTGCGCACAATATAAGCTGACAATTAATGCATCCAAGACGAAAATCCTTTGATTTTCCCGAGGAGGCCGATACGCCAGTCTTAAGCTTTGTGGAAGATCTTATCTTGAACAAATACGTTTTTAGCCCACTCGTCGTAGAGAAATATCGCGCATATATAGAAAAGCGTAACTTGAGCTTGAGCCATAGAGAATTTCACTGACGGTCCTGCATTCACAACAGACCGTTGAAAGCAGGGAATGCAAGTGAACAGACGGGTACTCTGCAGACTTACCTGGCATGGCTACCACGAATATATATATGCCTAAAAGGGTATTGCTTTGAAATTGAAGATTGTGTATGTAAATATTGTGGCACATGTAATATTGACCGATATCACATACTGCAATGCAACGAAATAGAAGCTGGTTCGACGCATGCAATAGTGAAATACGTTATTAGCCGACATGAATTTTAGGTAATCTCTACCATTTTCTGGTGAAATAAACTTGTATCTATATCTATCTATATATATATATATATATATATATATATATATATATATATATATATATATATATATTATATTCATATGTATCTATACATATACGAATATTTAAATCTATATATATATATATATATATATATAACTAGGGCTTCCAAATCGGAGAGCAGTAAGTAAGTTTAGGAGGAGCAATCAGGCGTAAATATAGCAAAGAAAGACTTGATAAAACAAACAAAAATTGTATGCAGAATATGCAGCAAAACGTTAGGTGAAACCCGGGATCTGGGTGCGTGAGTAAGAGTCGGTAGCATATTGTCATTAATTTTCCAGTTTAAGTCGAGTGCGCCATGTTTTTGCATAACGCATTTAGTCGGCGAGAGGAGCATGCCTTTATAAGAACTTCAGCGAGAGAAACCCGAGCACATCTTTATAAAACGTCTCAGGTGTCTGCATACTCAATCATTTTGCTGCCGGGCGGAATATAGTTGTGTACATCTAAAACGCAATTCTTGTACAGATGAAGAGATGGACACCTGTGCCCTGCGGCACTCCGTTAAGAACGGAATACACCTGATGAGCTGGTCACCTACGAACATAGGAAAGTTACCACCATAAGTATTGGTTTATCTGTTCCAGCATGAGGCCCTGTTATCCTAGGCGTTCATGTTTACTAAGAAAATTCGAGTGAGGTACTCACTAAGAGCAAAGCAGACTTGTATATTAGCGCAGTAAAACGTTTTCCGAACTTTTAAACATATAGAGTGGTCGTTGGTATTTTTAGAAGTTTGGTGCACACCAATCGACGACGTGTTAAGCCATGAAGGTTTGGTCGAGTTAAAAAGCGATGCAGCTAGAACCTTTTCGTGAATACCGCGGGTATCAAGCATTGCTAGATTGGCGAAATGTTCATTTGACCTCCTCTCTTGTGACTTTGGTTTGATGAAGTTAGATTCTTATTCGACGTTATTAGATCCTTGAAGCTCAGGCACAGTAGCTCGACGAGAAAAAGACATTGATGACAAATGAAACAATTTTAAAAGACAAATGAAACAATTTCAAAGAAAATGGTAGAAATATTTTTCTCTCCGGGTGGCACTCGCCACTTCTTCTGATGGCCCATAGTACTGTTCTATGGAGATCTGGGCCATCAGAGAGTGAAGCTTAAGGGAGGAGGTGCATTTAGTGGGTATTGGTGTCAGCGGGTTAACACCCATCCGCTGGGGTCGAGTCCTACATTTCTCGAATTGGAAAGTGGGACCTCTTCATTTTCTACTCGTAGCAATAGCACGTAAAAGTAATTAACCCTCCTCCATAAGAAAAAATATATATATATATATATAATTTTTGTTTATAGGGCCGTCTTCTCCGGACGGCGGCTTCCTCATTAAGTTTAAACTTTTCATAATTGCCTATTTTCAACAATTGTAGCAATTAAGGGCATAAGACTGCCACCCGTGTTTGCAATATATATATATATATATGTATATATATATATATATATATATATATATATATTGGTTAAGAGCTATATAAGGTGTGACACCGAGGGGGAATTTAAGCTGATAACTGACAGTATCAATTTGTCTCGTGCTCCGAGTCATGAACGAGGGGTTGGAGATGAGTACATGCTTAGTGGGAGTAGAAAACGGTTCTCCAGCTGGCGCTGCTCTCTACGTCTGTCTGATCTAATTTTCTCGGCGCGCAGAGTTCGAGGCGAACTGACGTTGCCACTATAGAATAGTTAGAGGCAAGCGGGACTGAAGACAGCTAGCTGTCAGACCTATAACATGTCGAGATGCTTAACGATCATTGCTTCTTTTTCTCACGTCGGTGAAACACCATGCTTCCGTGCTTCTCGTAGATACATCACTCTAGCCCAGCACTCGAGTCAGTCTGTATTCTATATTAACTTAGTTCGTATGAAAACTGAAAAATAGACGAAATATCTTGTCGAATAGACCTGTGTCAAGATCCAGCAATTGAAGTCAAGAGTTATGCCGTCATAGTCGCTGGCCATTATTTATTTATATATATATATATATATATATATGCGAAGCCAATGATTGTGTATCGTTATGTGTGTCACTACTCCAGACGTATCTCGCGAAGCAGTACAAATATATCAGCCAGCTTTTGCTTTCAGAGAGGTAGGGTTCTTTGCGTTTCTGTTTTCAAAGAGGTTGTGTGCTATATCTGGAGGTCCCTCCTGCAGACGAGGCAGTAGTATAGGCTAACAACAAGACGACGAAGAAGAAGAAGACTAATTGATTACCAAGTAGGTGGTATGATCAAAGCGAAACGAATTCTGTCGGTTCTGTTTTTAGGCAGAGTGCATCGCGATCGCCCCAATCGTTCTTTTTGCGGCGGTAGAAGTTTATGGCTTTCGTGTCATCTTTGATCTCCGGGGAAGTAAGTCAACAGCTGTGCTAATGTGTTACACGATTACTGCATTGGCAAAAGAACTGCAGACGTAGAGATCTAGATCATCAGCGTACATGCACCGCGTGTGTGAGAGTGTGGCTGTCGTGTTGTTTCAATTGAGCCAATTGATATGTCACAGCACTAATACCGAAATCAGTGGCGAGCTAGCGGCGGCAGGTGGTTAATTGGTCGCGCGGCCTCACGTTGTTGCTGCCTGGACAACGTTTAAAGTTTGTACGCTAGTAGTAAAGTAGCCCGCTGTATAGACCCGTCATCAAGGTAACGACCTTCTGTTCTTTGACTATGATTACTTGCCTGTTCTTTTATTATACTATTATTACTTGTCGTAGGACGTTGTGCATGGGCTCCTTGTTACAGACCAGGCCATTACTAGTTAGTTGTGCGGGGCACCATAGGCACAGATACGAAAGTCACTGCGGACACTGCGTGGGAACGCGTTGCTTTAACTCGAAGCGGCGTTCGGTAGAGGCCGAACACGCTAACACCGTGGATCGATTTGTCCTGAATCCATGTTGCTCTTTAGGTAATTTGGCGATGATTTCCAGAAGCATTTTCAAAAGATGAGTCAACATCGCTGGCAGCAGCGTATATATATATATATATATTTTTTTTTACTGTTGCCTTATCTTGGCAATTCCTTGCTACGATCAAATAGCCGGTGAGTCGTCCATTCCTTCAGAAAGCTTGTTCCTTTTTCTGAGAGAAGACACAAGGTTTTTGTTGTCACATTGAAAATGACAGCAATGAAAGGTGCTACATCGAATAGACACGCTTACAATCTCAGTATTTTGTGACATGGAAGAGAATGCACAATCTTGTGGTTCTGTTGTTAAAAGCGAAATGATCTGCAGGACCGGCGAACTGCTGTGCTTGCAAAGATTTAATTATCTAGTTCGAAGAGGCGTTACACGTTTGCATATATATATATATATATATATATATATATATATATATATATATATATATATATATATATATATTTATTTATCCACGAGGGTTTTTCGGTTCGTTTTGCTTGGAAGTGCTATTCGTCAGTTGCACACAGGCCAAATTGCGCCAAAATGGTACAGGCATTTATTTTTTTTATTAAGTTAAACGAGTAAAGAAAACAAGGCTTGGCAATTTTTAAGGAACCGCAGAAACACATCGGGTTTTGTGTTATAGACCAAAGCATATCTCATACAGTGGTGAAAGTGTAATACACTGCGTATTGGGGCCAAGCAGTGTCCCGAAACACTGTTACAAGTGGTACCGTCGATTCTGCGATGGACGTGAAGAAGCCGAAGATGACCGCCGTGCGGGAAGGCTTTCTACGTCAATAACAAAAGAAAACGTTAAAAAGTTCTTAATGCCGTAGAAACTGGTAATATTGTATGTATTACTTGTAAAAGTCATGACCATGTTTTATGCGTGCGAAGATTGGTAGCAAAGTTATTTCTACAAATAATAAATTTCTAGCAAATTAACGTGCATCGGGAAATGTCCAAATTTAACCTTCAGGCGGTAACAGAAGACCCTGGATTGCTGCAGAGAGAATTACAGAAGACAAGTCTTGAGTTCTTGATGGTTGTGGCATCGAGACCAAAGCTAATCATCCCAGTTGTGCTTACAAGGAGAGAGCAGCCCAAAGAAATTTAGACAGAGCAGATCTAACACCAATCCCCTTGACTGCTTTTTAGTCTTCAAAGGAATTATCTTCTAAACATTTTTGCTGTCTGATTCTACGGTCAATAGGGAATACTACCGTGAAATTTTAGGAATGTTCCGGGAGAACTCCCGCACAAGAGGCCCGAAACATGAGCAAATAACTCTTGGATGCTCCATCACGAGAACGCAGACATCGTTACTTACATGAGGTTTTCGTTGAAAATTTTGATTTTGATATTTTTGCAACGACCCAATTCGCCGAATCGACTTCGTACGACTGTTTCCTGTTCCCGCGAAAAAAAATGAAAACGCTTTTAGACTACAGAGGAGATAAAAGAAAAATCGCAGAAGCAGCTCAACTCGATTACGAAAGAAGTGTTCAAAAAGTGTTTCTAAAAATAATAACAAAGATGACACAAGTTTATTACAGTGGGTGGGAGATATCTTGAATAATATGTTTTTATAAATATCTATCAGAACTTTTAGATATATATATATATATATACTGCGCGGCAGCTTAGAGACTGAGCTAACAAAACCGTGTGTTTCGAAGGCCGGATATATTCTTTAGTAATTAGGCGACTTTATTTCGACAGATTTAAATCGAGCTGCCTGTAATTAATGGCACTAAAGTTAGGAAAAATTGCAAGGAGCTGCCGCTCTCATCATAGATTTGGAGTTCTGACCAATCCAGAGCCAATGTGGTAGTTAAGGTATGCTGCGATCAACCTGGATCCGTGGTACTACAAGCCAGGTTGTGTGTACCTACGTGATGTGGTACGACTCATGCGTGCAGGACCAGGTCCTCGAGCGCCGGCATCAGCGAACGTAGAACCAAGGTGTTAGCATTTGGTTTATTCACTATTAATTTGTAACAGAATACAGTTGTTCTCATATCGTTTTAAAGGCTAAAAAATCGCTAAAACTGGAACTGGTAGTGAACGTGTTTCAATAAACAAGGGGTTGAGTAAATGGTAACGTCCGATACTGCACTCTGCATAATACTTACATACGCATTTGTCGATTTCATAACGATTTCCTTTCAAGTATTTAAAATGATGGCAACTATGTTACGTTGTTCGAAATAATATATATCTGTTTCTCTGTGAAGACTATTTCCATTTATCATGGCAATAAGCAGGCCCCCCGACGCAGAGACCCATTACAAATGTCACGTCACTATGTTCTCTAAATTATCTTCAAAGGCTTTTGAAGCGAACGACATTTTGTCCAGTACTAGATCTCTTACTAATGTGTGGCACCAATGCGTTTGTGTTTAAATGTGTCTAAGAAGTATCTAAAACCAGAATGCCCCCATATCAAACCCCAGATGATAGCTTGCCCACCGGTTTAAAAGAAATAGGTAACTCCAGTGCTGGACACTTTTAATTATTTTGACATTTTAGTTTTTGAATATGTTTTTAAAAGGTGGTCTTTCCCGTTTTGGGCGTTCGTTTTAAGGTGGGTAATTACCGACCGGCTGCTCAAGAGTCAATTGCAGACATTCTACTTAAGAAACTTTAATTCGGTCATATTTTCAATTATTTGGACATAAATAAATTAGAAGTAGCTGCAAAGCTTAACAAAGGGCAAAAAAAATGCAACTCAATTAGTGAAAATGATGTTGGAATTATTGGGCCATTAACTTAAACAGTAAACGTTTGATTATATAAACTTTGATTTAAATTCGTAATTTGATAGCGTGAATCATAAACTGCCTTAAAGCACATTAGGTCATTTTAACATTGACATTAAGTCTTATTAATGTACGTCTAAATACTCTGGCAAAACCATTTAACCTTAAAAAAACTTATACCGTCTGCTTTGTATTTCTATATATTTATATATATATATATATAACACATGCATTTATTGCATATGAATATAAAAACTGACTTGGAAGTTTTATATTTGTGATATGTTGTGGAACGATGGAATAAGCCTTTTATTGCTAGCACAAAAGACGTTTTGACCTGATAAATGCAAAACGTGCGTTTTACGGAACAAAAACTATCGCCGTTCGGTGCTGTCTGAGGAGACAGCACACAAAAAAACAACAAAAAGTCGGTAAAGCTGAACGGTAGAACGTAGCTTTATCGGAGTACGTGAACTGTTAAATTCACCTACGCAGAGTTATTTTTTTTCTGAACAGCCCATGGCAGCTGTGGAGCTTTCGAAGCCTTGTGTGAGGAGGAGGAGACCATTCAGCGGGCCATTTACCAGCGGCGGTTGTCCGCGCTGGCGGGCTGGGTCTGCTGGCGGAGATGTGTGTGGGCAGACACCTCGGTGTCCGCAGACCGAACAAAGAAAGGCTCTCACGTCGTCTCCGTCTCCGTCTCTAAGGTTGTCGACCTCACACACAATGCAAAACAAAGCACACTGCGCGTCTTCGCCAAATTGGCTTTGGCCTTCGCCCAGAGGCACAAACGAGTCTGCAGCTAATAGCAGGGGGCGCGGTCAGCGCCGCTGTGATCAGGACAAAAAAGCCCTTCCTTTGTGTGCGCCCCCCCCCCCCCCCCAAGCACGCAACCAGCGAAAGGCTTCTGCGAGTCTGCTGCCTTATACAACAGCCAGCAGCAACAGAAACGGCGCACTGGGCAGATCGTACAGAATCGGCGGTGCAGACAAAACCAAATCTGTTAAGCAGTGTCCGGATCCGGCCGGGTCTAAAGAACCCCACACGCGACGCTTCCACGCGACGACAACGACGACGACGACGACCACTCGTTGGGACCACGCTAAGAAATTGTCCGGAAAAAACGTCTCAAAGCCGTTTAGCGGCTTGCTTAGAGGGACGGGGGGTGACAATTGGCTCATGCCTGAAGAACGAATAGAGGATTTTCGGAGAAACAACTTCAGCTCTCACCAAAGCGTGTTCGTGGCCCTGCGGTAAATCGTGCCGCCAATTCGAAAGGGCACAACATTTTTGTTTGACGACCACCGCTACAAAATAATAGTGCAAATGTTTATTGTTTGATGTTAATGTTCATGGGCGTCAAACTTGCGACCCCTAAGAGGTGGCTTTACGTGCCAAAAAAAAACGTCCGTTTCCTACTTCTAGAGTCTCTATTCACTACGTGGTGAGCTGATATATCTATACAGAGCTATTTGCATACGTGGTACGTATAGAATATGTGTTAATTGCCTTTAAATTTCCACAAATTCCTAGAGCGTCGACACCAAGATGAGTTATCTCTGTTATTACATTATATATATATATATATATATATATATATATATATATATATATATGCTAAAGAGCAACAATAACGTACGCTAAGATCTAATTTACTATTTTTTAATTGATTAGGTTCACCTAATTTTGAGACACTGCGTCTAACAGGAAAGTCGGTGACGCTGTAGTCTGACAAACACGCGCGGCAACTTCAACCGGCCTTCCGCCTTTATCGCTTAACGTCAGCACACGACTCCGCTCTGTCAGTTGCTATGCATTTATTTATCAATTTTATTTGGCTGTGCATGGTACGGTTGTGCATGATGCATGGCTTCAGAAAGGTGGCTTCACTTTGCCGAGCAGCATGAGCATGGCTAACCTGTACAACTTAGCCAGTCCATAGCCAACTGTAGCCAACATCTGCGCGTTGATCTATTATTCAACGAAAGTTCACGTGCCTGTTGACGAGCTCCTCGTTCCGTCGAAGCCGCAACACAAAATCGGTCGACTCGCGCATTACAATTGCACATGTAGTAGTTTATTGGCTTTGGTTTACGACGAGCTTTATTTCGTGCCCCTTCCGTTCATCCTTTTCTCGCTCTCTCGCTCGGTATCCGTCTATATTTGGTGGTCTCTGAGCAAGATGGCTTAGTGGCTAAAGCCTTTGCCTTGCATTCGGGAGGCCTGGGTTCGTGACCCAGACCGGCGACTCTTAAATTGGTGTTCATGGTTTTAGACAATTTAGACAACGTAAATGCTTGACTGGACTAAAAATCAGCCATGATATGAAAAACCGTACGCGGGCATTCGCCTTACAAAACAGCTAATTTGTTCTTTTTTAACTCTAGTTAATTTAAGTAACGGAGCAGCACCCTTGCCCCCCGAAGCTGACGCTAGCGGTACGCTTTGCAGGCACCAGCTAGTTGTGTCCTTCTTTACCGGCACGACTTATTGTCTGCGGCTACCCTAAATCGTAGGCACTCGTATGCAGGCCCAAAACGACGAGAAAACGCGCGTAGTGTCACCCGAGGGCGAAGTGAGTGATCGGGGCGCTTAGCGATAGCGTGATTATAAAGGAACGAGGCAGCGCACCTAGATGCAGGTTCTGCCGCAGGTCAGGGCCGCTCGTCAGCGCTTAACGATCGCTTGACGATCTCGTCGGTGCGTAACCCATCATGTCCGTATCGGTGAAAGTTGCCCCTAACAACAGCAAAGCAGAGCGTATGAACCGAACATGTGCGAGCATACAAAGACATTTCGTTCGTTATATACCCCCCCCCCCCCTGCCGTATGAAGGTTACATGTCAAAGCGACGCTGACCAACGCAGCAGGCCCTTATGCTTGGAGTACACACGCGTATATGTCAGCACGTTGGTACGTAGTAACTACAAATGAGCATGTTTAGCCGAAACGGGCAAAGGGCTGTGGTGACATCACCAATGCTTTTTGATGTATCTCGCATCAGGCAGGTCAACCTGTATCATTTCGCCAGCTGGCCGTGTGGCAAGTCGCGATGCTGTCACAGGCGAACTTGGCAAATCCTTGCATTTTGAGATAGAGCGACTTTGCCCACATAAGCGTGAGGCAGCAACGGGGGTGAAATTTTCGTGATGGTCGAACTAGGCAAGCTACTGGTGCAGTGACAAACATATTAACACTGCAGAATGCCGACAAAAAGTTTTCACTGCGCTCTCCAAGAGGAACTCTAAGGCGTCTCGTGGGCAATTGTTTCCCCAGTACGACAACTCTCCAAAGCCCTGCAAGAATAAAATACTAAACATTTTCCCGCTACATTGGGAGCGACGCTGCTAAAGCACGCAGCATATTGATTGTATTCGGCACTGTGCGATTTGTTGCTCTTTCCGGAACAAACAACTGAAGCGGGAGGAAGCCGCTTCAAACCACGCGGACCGCTGCGTCACGCCAGGTAGAGGCGGAGCTAGAGACATCGCAAATCGGGTTTTGGAGGTGTGCTTAGCATATGCATAGATCCGCAGTGTCGAGAAGAAATTAGTGGATATCACGTCGAAGTCTAAAAGACTACTACGTTCAGAATTTGGTTTTTTAATCTATCTATATTTTGTCAGGAACATTTTGAACAATTTCGCCAGGTCCCTGCGCAGTTTTTGTTGTTATCGATTCAAGCGTGTGGTTGTTCAAACGTCGGTTTAAGCGAGTAAAAGAAGCATGTATGGCGTTTAAACCTACGGAGTAGTGCCAAATGGAGCTGCATTCTCCCGTAACTCGTGGCTGTGATTTTGCTCGGCTTTGCCTCTCGGCGCACGACGGACAGCGCGTCCATCGCAATAAAAGTAGTGTTGCACAAAATAACGTTCTAGGTTAGCCACGGAGCAATGCTTAGCTCAGCACCAGCGTAAAATCGAAACAGTGTAAAAAAGGATCTCGTCAACCAAAACTGCTGAATACTCCTCCGCACATGCTAGGCGAGGTGAGCTATGGTTTACTGAAGCCAGTAGGGTTCACTTGAGTGTTTAGACAATCTAGACAATGTTAGAAGCCGTGCTGCTGTGGTGAGGCCATATGAGGCCGTACGTAAGACGTGCACATCTTGCGGCCGACCTATAAATCGAGCATAGCTGACTGTGATACCTGCGGGGAGAACGGTATACGCCACTCTATCGTGCCAAATGCTCGTTGTAGCGTATGGAATTAATGCAGTAACACGATAATGCTGAACCATCGGGTGGGCGCTGTACTAAACGAAGCCTGTCTGAAGCCTGTGGCTCCAGCCAGCAGTTTGGCAGGTAGCCTGGGCGACTTTGGGGACCACGTGAGACGGTGTTGTGGTCATAGAAATCGTAGCCTACACCGTCGTTTCGCCGGGAAGATGGTGGCGAGACGTGAGTGTCTCAGAAGAAGATAAAAAAAACACACTACTTTAGTAGGTAGTAGGTTTCTACTAAACATCAATAGCGTGTTTAACTAACTACTGCTAAGCACTGCCAACAAGAATAGACACAACCGTAACAGAACAGAAGCTGTTCAGCAAGAGCAACGCGTTCAAGATTAACCCCAAAGGCGTCGTGTTCTAGACGCCTTTCTAACGATTGAGCCACAAAGCAGATTTAACAACACAGTTACGTATGTGAGCGTGATAATTCAATTTTCGGTGGCTTAATTCACGTTCCATGGCTATGCTGGCACTACATACTTCGACGAGATGGCTCTTAAGAACTTGACGAATATTGCGAGTATATTATAAACATTATCTAGTAATAACACGCGTGAACATAAATAAACATATACTGTATTTATACAGAAAGAGCGCGCCATATATATATATATATATTCCATTTTGGATATGTTGTTCATATGTTTGGGTGACTGTATACAAGAAAATCTCCTTGAGCGCGTTTAACACTGCGTTGCGCGACGCATAACGGGAAAACGCGACGTTCGTGAAAAACGTTTTTTTATTGCTGACAGTGTTAAGTTTAAACCAACGTAAAATGCTGTGTGTGTGTTTGATGAATTTTGCTGATCACATTTCGAGTGGAAAAATGCTTAGCAGACAACACCGAGTGGACGCTCGATGATTGGAGACCGCCAAGTGTGGGCCGGAAGCATCTGGCAGGTTCCAGCAAGATTTTGTATTATGTTTTTCCGTAAGGCTAATAATGCCCGTGTACGATTTTTCATATAGTGGCTAATTTTTAATCCACTTCGGCACTTACCTTGTCTAAATTGGAAAGCATGCAAACCAATTTACGAGTGGCCGGTCTGGGTCTCGAATCCAGACCTCCCGAATGCAAGGCAAAGGCTTTGCCACTAAGCTATCTTGCTCGGTTTTAGATAGGCACTTTGAAGCGATCGCGCTGTTCAAGCTGACGGGTTCGCTCGCGTAAATGACACGCAACGGCTCGCAGCTTGCAGGAAGCGAACCGAACGACTCATTTCGACTGTGGACTGCGCAAGCGATCGATCGCCTGCGCCTAAACGACACGCAACGAAAGCTTACGAGAAAGCAAAAAGCGTATGTTGGACACTAGATGATTGGACACGAAGTTAATCTACAGAAGATGCAAGCACATTTCAACGTGTATGAGGAGTTAATCAAACGTATGTTGGGAAAGCCTTGTCTACTTGTCTAGTTCGCCAGAGCGGCGTACAACGCACGTGCGTCTCGAAGTGCCAGTATTGCGCCAGTATAAATTGCAAAAAAAAACAACCTCATTTATCAAAGAGAGCAAATTCCCACGCAGCGTCTCAGCAGCCCGCGCATAGAAGATGTCACGTTGCGGCAGTGAGATTTATGAAGATTATTAACATTCGGCCGCAACAAACACAGCTACAAATTCGTAGAATATGACCTACGAGACAGCATTTGGAAAAAATAATGGCACTGTGCCAACGACGACTCATCAATCATGATTATTACTGTAGAATGTATAATTTGGCTCAATGTATTTGTGGACTACGTGCGTATTGATGTTTTAATTATTAATGTTTGTTTTGACATTATTTAGACTCTTCTAATAATAAACACGTGATTTTCTAGTTTTATTTAATTCTTATTTCCAAACTTACGTTTTGGAACCCTAAGCTTATTGCAGAGTGCATCTAGTGGCAACATGCGGTGGTGCCGTCAAAGCTCGCTTAATGTTTATATAACTCAGATACTACAATGAGTCATTCTCATTTGCAACACTATAAGGCTTTGCTTATTTTAAAAAAAAATCTGATTTTTATTTAAGGCCTAGTCATATTGAACTCTACGTATTGTTGCAAAACAATCAAATCAAGTTCTATGCGAAGGACTGGTCGCTCAGTATCACACCTTTGAGCTAAACTCGCAAAAATGTGTAATGTAAACGTTCAATTGCTTCTACACGCTCCTTAATAGATGGTAGAAGCAACTGAGCGTTTATATTACGTAATTTTACGAGTTGTCAGTCTTACGCATAGAATTGTTGTAAATGCGTAAGGGCGATTTCATGTAAAGGCAAGTTTTTCAAAAGCTTAATCGCATTCAGAATTCAAATAGTATATCAAAATATTTCAGTGCGTGTGCACTACCAACCCCGAAAGTATGCAGACAGTATCCTCGTTGCATGCGGCCAGTACGGATCGCGTGAATAATTGTCTAGGTAGTCTTTGTTGTGAGTTACGTTGTCCAAAAGAGAATGCAGCATCCAGTATATTTATATTGTCCCCCCTTTTTTTTGACTCAATAAAGGCGAACTGAATTTACTCAAATGTGCTCTATAATCATTGACTATTGAGTGAGTATTTGTTATACTACTATACTATATGCGTCACGGATGTTGTAACAAATGTTGGTTGAGGTTAGTTTTGCGGTTGTCTCTTTTCCTTTGATATGTGTCTATAATGGAAAGAAATTAAGAATTAAAAAGTTCGTGCCAACGAAGATGTTTGCGCGGTGGCGGTGAATTCGGTTCGGCCCCAGGGTTGCATGACGAGATGTGGATACACGCTCAAAAAATCCGAAGCGCCAGCCGAACGTGGATCGACAGTTGCGCGTACAGACAGCTGAATGATCGTTTTCTGTCGATGATGTCGGAAAGGTGAAAAAGATCGAGTATGTGAACTTTGAACTAGCGCACATTCTACAGGCACCTAGCACAAAAACTGGACATGTAATTGAAAGGAGTAGCGACCGGAGCAGGCGTTACCTTGTGATCAATAAACTACTGCCGCCTAACTGTGCATATATGCCTAGAAAATGTGACATCGAACCGAATGCTTTTACTTTTCTGTTGCTGTCAATTTTAGTTAGAAACAACGACGCGCTGGTACGTTCTCAACCTGCAAATTCTAATTTTATTGACTGTTTCTCTGATGTGCGAACGAACAACCTTTGGAGCCAAACAATGCGTGTACCAACTTGTATAGCAAGAAACAAAATAATTAATAGCATGTTTTTCTGATGTGTAGCTAGAAAATCGCATAGGAAGGCGGCTTTGCAGGCTTCCGTGCACACCAACCGGGCGGAGCAGCGCGCATCCCTATCGCTTCTAATAAATACGCAAGTTTTTAACTTACATAACCTCTGAAACAATTACGGGATCGCTCTTACACTGGAACACCATACTTGAAGCCTTTAAAGCCATTTTACAGAAAAAAACGAGCGCCAACCACCTAACGCGCCCCCCGCCCCGTGGCTCCCGAGGAACACACCCGTCAGGAGTACTAGACTCGCCCATCCTTGACTGTTTGATGCGATGCGCAAGCAGTTCCCAGTCAGATCACGGGACAGGAACACGACTGGTTTTAAGTAGGTTAGAGCCCCACACTACAGGCCCACTCTTGCAGGGAGCTTTCCCGCAGTTGTGGTCGTGTGTGCAACCGCATTTTCTAGTTAGTTTTCCTAAAAAAATAAATTAGAAGGATTATTGAATACACCTTTATTACGACTAGTGCCGCTGAAGCATATCGGTAATAGCAGCAGTTAATAAGCTGTTGTTCAACGTCGTACATTTTATTACATGGTTATACATCGATATTGATTTCATACAAGCATTCTTGCTTAAAACTGAGCTACCTACTGATCGCGCCGGATGGACCCCGAGTAAGATTATAAACCTTTTGGGTTTTCGGAAAAAACAAAAAGTATCGTATTACGGCTGCTGAAACGCAGAACTAAATTTCTATATTACGATATATTACTATTATCTGAAGTGGCGCAAAACAAAGCAACACGTTTTTGAAGATCCCTGTCATTCAGTCGGTCAATAAAGCCAATGCACTTGATCAGTGTTGTCTGCTGCTAATGCTTCTTAAGCATTCTGCTTTTCTCTGACGATAAAATTGTCAATAATTCATTGCAGATGCAAAAATAATCGCAGCAACGTTTGATTTCTCACAACTCAGACGATGTCTCCATTGGTAGAGAGACCAAATCATTTCAGCTTCTGTGCACGTCGTGAGCGTGGAGGCGTTCTTAGTGATTCCTTTCTCAAAGAAGTGTGGCGGCGCGTTATCTCACCACACAAAAAGGTAAAATAAAGAATACGTATAAAATAAAGAAAATAAGTATGTTCTAAAAATTGTGGTGAAACCGCGGAGAAATGCTGTGTCTTTGGTACGCACTCGTGGCAGTCTGACAGTACAGATTTATATCCGTTGGAGAAGTATGTTTACGCGGTGGTGACACGAGGGTTTAACAAATATCTGGAAAGATGAACTTGCTTATTGTGTGCTATTAAGTAGCCATACGCGAATATAGATGCAGTTTGGCTGGGTCACCACCGTGTCCTGCAGCTTGTTGTATGTATGTATGTATGTAGACAGTTGTTGCTTACGCACCGGTATATAAATGACTTGACTGGCAAATAGCAGAAACATAATTTTGACAAATTAAATAATACTTTAAAGAGTACATTCAATCATGTCCGCCTTACGGTTTAGAACAGAACATTCTGTCACTCTTCATTTGCAGGGGAGAGCAGCATATCAAATTCGATTTACCAGGACTTTTGATAATTTTTGTTACACAATGTAGCATACTAAAATCCGCAGCTCATATTAAACGAGTATCTTCAGAACCGAAGCAACCTACTAATAATTAAAATCAAATAGTCAGAAATGTTACTGCAGGCCCCAGCAAATGTAAGGCACCACAGCCTTCATTACAGAGAAAACCCTACTGTTTGTGCACACATTGTTCTCGAAACCACCGTACCGCGAGATTGTTTCAAAGGTAAACCACTACTTTCATTTTTATCGCCGTTGTTATCACAGGAGACTACCCGCCTGCGCCAGTTGTTATCCTTCATTAATCTTTATTGAGCTGCTATGCTTAATTGTATGCCTCTTATGTTTCACTAATATTATACTGAATATTGCGCAGAATTGGTACTTATCTAATTCGTACAAATGTCCGATCCACACCCCTTTGGCAATTTCCATTCAAATGCTATCTCCTAATATGTGTAATACCCATTCGGCTGTTTCACTAACCCGCGGCGATGCTTCTATGTACGTAACTAAATCGATGGTCATCGTGTGCTATAGAGTTTCTCTGAGTTCGGCCATGTTGTCGAGGTTGCCTCCAAACAGTGTATTTCTTCGCTTAATTCAATTATCAACTCAAAATAATTTTGTACCACTGGAAAGCAAGGAAAGCCCTGGAAGCTCTCGTCTAATGCACAATGACATTTCTGGGACGTGAGCAGGCAAAACGAGTGAGAAAAGCGACAGAAAGCCACGCCCAATGACAGGACGCGTATCTGAGGCAGGCAGCACCTGTCATTTGCAATGTGCAGGGGAGACGCTGCTTTCATTAGCGGGTCTCCATAGGAGCCGTAGGTCCGATGCACTCATGAAGTAACCATACACGACCGTACACAACTCGCAATTTGTTGAGGAATTTGTTAACTGCGAACAAGAAGCCGCTTTGTGTATCTCATGTCCGACTGTCCACTAGCTACTACTGAAGCAACTAAAGACCAAGGCTGAAGATGCCGCGTACAGTATTTTTGTTTTACCTAGGTTCAGAAGCTAAAGTCGACCGGGCCAGACTGGCCCAGAGGTCGGACGTTTTGACGTGTTCAGTGCCACGCGCTTCCTTTGGTCTCGTCCTGCTTGTAACAGTCGCTACGTATAAAGCCCGTGCAAAGTGCATGTATATCACTATCTGGTATTTTTAAGGGCCGCCTTTACGAGAAATATGAGTTGTGCACCTGCCGGTTTTGCCTGCAGAGATTTGTCAACTACCATGCAGTGAAATGAGCAGCATTGAAGCATAAATCGTTGAACTACTTCTCTTGCCGGAAAGCTGGGGAAAACGAAGAATTATGAGGAGATCCCTATATGCTTTACGTAATACATGAAGTGTATATTTTACTCAATTTGAGTAAAATAAACAGAAATGTTCTTCGTTCGATTAGCTCATGATAATAGATACGAACTTGTAAGCTTCTTAGACACCAGACCAAAACGGTAATCCGAGTAATCAGAAGTTACCCTAAAGAAGCACGTATGTTAGGAATGCGTTGCTGGTATGCGTGTCATATTTCATTTAAATCCCTATTTTCATTTACGCTTAGAAGGAAACGACATCATGATTTCCCTAATTTAAATAAAGGTTCCAATATGTAAATATATATATATATATATATATATATATATATGTCATCCAAATGTTCATCCAAAATCCACCTTTTTCATTTTTATGTAAGTGGCCTTTAATAGAACTTTGCACCGTGCGTTCGTTACATGTATTGTTTGTCTACAAGACCCTGCACAGTTGTAGACTGCGGTATTGACGTCAGAAGGTGGCTGTGATGTCGCGGCATCGATAGAACATGAGCTCAGGTCTGGTTTCGTCACGCAGTGTCCAAATATAATGATTGAACTTTTGACTCCCGATGAGTTGTGAGTGTCGCCTACCTAGAAGTACCTTTATTCAAACTCGACCTTGGGGATGTAACAACAGGTAATCCCACGTCCGCCTCTCTATGTCAATGTTATCTCGCTTGCGTATGTATTTCTATATTAGGTGAACTTAGTGACAGACACGTGATTTCACCTAATTAGAAAGACTGTTTCGCTTTTCTCGTTATCTTCGAACACAGTTGGCTTTCCCTTTCCCAAACATAGATTCCATGTCACTATTACATACATATCGTTAAGCTCTGTGTGCGCAGTTTCCCTTAGGCTCCTTGCGACTAGCACGGGCAAATATAATAACTCTGCTGGAATCGTTTGGGGAACGCTGTAATTTTTTAGAAGTCTTGATACCTAGCTGCACTTTTGCATTTCGCCTCCGCCTCCTCGTGCGTACGCGTCTATTAGACTCGCGAGGCCATGTGCACATTGCTTCTGTGCAGCTTTGTGCAGCTTAAAACGTATGCACCGCATAGGACTTAAAGACATATTAAAATCTTTTAAGGAAAGTTTAGATGACCAGCTTTGTATGCGTAGAGGTGTTCGCGGGTGTCTGACAACGTCCAAAGTTTGCAGTCCGGCTCAAGTTTACCATTCCTTTGGCATAAAAAAAAGAGTCACGTATTGCTTTCACTTCTTCGTATTCTCCCCCTCTTTCCTTCTCTCTTTAGCTTTCTTTCTTTTTTCGTTCCTGTGCGTATGAAATCGTTCTGTATGCTTCACTTGCAACGCTTTCCTATCTACCGGATGACCTCCGTCTCCCCAAGGACGACTAACCTATTGCGACACCTTGTGCCGGCAGGAAAACGCACTTTAAGCCTATGCCGCACTATGCCGCACTTTAAGCCTACTGACCATCGTCGGATCGTAACGCCGCATAGAATTGCCGGGGGTTACGTGCTGGCTCTCAAGTTGCTGAGCGCTTAGCTAGCATGCGCGTTGGAGATGTTGATGGCCTGGATGCGGAGGTCAAAAGTAGTTAAAATCATACAGATGTCTAGATTTCTATTGGACGTATACGTTATTGAGCCTTAACAATAGATGCCCCTTGAATACATGTATGTGTACGAGAACTGATTGGCTGCATAAAAACGCAGTGCATGCTGTGTCATTGCGGCGAACGGATCTTGAACGATTAATTCTCAACCTTAATGATAATGAAAGATTAATTATCAACCTTCGTGCACATGATTTTCTTTTTCTAATAATAATAATTTACACGTGTGTGCAACCTATCTATGCATGCAACCAATGTGGACGAGTTTTAAGAACGCTGCAGAACCACCGAGCACACACGACGCGAATTCATAGTCCAAGTATGTTCGCACACACCTATAATAGAACAGACCGACAGACAAACCCCAGTGTCCGACAGATCGCCTACGTGACTTGTCACTTAATCCTGCACTGAAGAACAAATGCCCTTCTGCAACTCCCGGCCCAAACATCTTCGGTGGGTACGAATAATACCCAAACGCGTCAGGGAACCATGCTCAGCAGCGTTTGCGAGATCACCTGGTGACTTCAGCCGAAAGAATAACACCATGGGTAAAACTCTTGTCGATCCAACTCGAATCTTTGACCTGCCGAGACATAAAACTGTTGACTCAACGTTATGTCAGCTAATACGACGTAACACAACAAGCCTAGGCTAACCTGTAGATGTACCTCACCGAATGTGCGTATACAACAACGCGCAGGAAAAACAGCGTAATCAAGACCGTGTAAGCCTCGCAGAGCGCAAGCTGGCTGAGGGCGACACATGAGCCGCCGTACGTGCACTGAGGTCTTCTGAAGTTATTGCCTTCGTCGACCACAATACAGAGAAGGAACTTGAGCGCAAACATCTTCCGCTTAAGAATACTAGCAGTGAGAATAAAGAAGCAATGAATGCGCCTACAATGGGCGAACATAGACCTGTGTCAGACCTCCTAGTATTTACTGCAGTGGTATCTTTTGCGCTAGTTTCAGGAGCAGGGTCCACGACTAATCGTCACTGTTATTCCGGAACACGATGACGCCCATTACTTCAGAAAATATATATCGCAGCGGAATTCGGGAAGACAGATCACATGCAATACGCACAATCTTGAAGATTCTACTTTCAGCAAAACAACTAGACAAGGGCTGGTATAGATTTACTAAGAGACCCATTATGCAGGGAAAAGTTCCCTCAAGTACCAAGTGACCAAAATGCCGTTATAGAACGCGTAACACATTTTCTTAATGAAGTGCATCCACAAGTGGCAATGTGCCTGTGGAGATACAGCGTGGGATCGCCCTGCTTAAACTACAAACTTCGTAGTGCACCGACAGACCTCTACCTAGATAAACTGGAAGCGTTTGATGCTTTTACCAGAAAACTCATGAGCGCGAGGTGATGTGCATCAAGCCGAACGGCGAGATATAGAAGAGGGCAAGCTAACCTATTAGAGGGTGGCCTTGGCTCAAGGTCTGCGATATTTCTGGCTTCAGTATGTAACGCTGCTTTTTTGAACCAGTCAGTGTGGTTCTCTGTCAGAATCGTTTGTACGCCACGACGTACAAAAGCTAATGCAAATCGGGATAAAATTGGACCCCGCCCTCTTGAAAGAACACCTACATTCGCGCAAACTAGACGGATATGTTAGTAGAAAGATGGCACGATATATTCGTGACTCCTTGAGCAAGCGTCATGGAAAGGCGGTTTTAGAGCCGTTCGTGATGCTTTGCGTGGAAGCTGGCTTAAAGCCCTGCTATATTCACGTCTAGGCGCTCAACCCAGCCAATATGCAAACCCTGCACAGCATGCGGATTTAAGCGCGATACTTCCTGCACAACATGCGGAACTAAGAGCGATACTTACGGCCTACATCCATTGAGCTGGAAAAAATGCACGTACATGGAGCTAAATTAAATGTAAGATGCCCAAAGGAATACAAGGTTGCCTGGAACCTCGGCAACGGGCTTTGGTTGGACAACGACCTAATGGCGTGACCAAACCGTTATGGTCTCGCGGAAAATGCTTAGCCTGGGATGCTACAATATCTTGCACTACTTCTTCGTATCTCAGTTATAGCTCTGTTAGCACAGGATGGCTAGCAGAGCACGCCGAACAGGAAAAAAGACGCAATTAAACAGATCTCGAGAAAATTCTTCATTTCGTACCGGTAGCTATGGAAACACTAGGATCCATCAGCAATGGGACACAAAGATTTATTCGGGGTCTGGCCAAGAAGAATGGAAGAAACGCCGGGAGACCAGCGTGAGGGCAAATATCTGAACAGCTTCTGTCTCTCTGTAGACGCAATGCCGCGACTATAATCGGCAGCCATGACCTGAGAAGATAAATACTGAGGGAATCGAGGCGACACGTTCGAACCTGACAACTGAATTCCGATAACATTGATAATAATAAACCACAGATCCAACGCGTAGGCAGAAGCCTTAATCTTTTGACAGGAGACTCGAGAGCATCCGAATTCTTGCGTCAGAGGCTGTCGCTTAACATCCAACGAGGAAATGCAGCGTCTGTTCGGGGCACATTGCTGAACTGGGCTAACCCTGGGTTAGAGAACCCGTAATCACACGTTCGCACGGAGACAATTGTCCACTCCAAAGTGCTAATATAACGAACCTATATAAATAAATGTTGCATATTTATACTGTTAAAAAATAAACCACTAGATATTAGTATGGCAAAAGCTTTTTGCAAGTTTTTGCCTGCTAACTACAAGCCAGCTGTCAACCACAAGCATTTTGTCATCAACTAAATGTCAAATAAGGCATACGTGTACGGGTTGTTTGTATAGACTCCCGTTAAATTAATTTTATTTGAGGGTGTTTTTACTGTTTTAGTTATCGTTTTTAACGTAAAAATAAGGGCTTGGGCTTTGAAAAGTCCCATCCAGCTAGCTCCTCAAAAATATACATATATATATTTATATACACACCAGAGTATTTTATCAAGACGATTCGCTGACACGTCTTTGTCGGCAAACAATGTCGTTTTTAGTCTGCTCCGTACGGCTCCAGCCGGCCCTGCTGTGTTCAGACGCTTTGTTTTATAGTGGTAATTTAATTTTACGCCCTGATGAAGACCGGCCGCCCGATGCAGACCGCGCACAAGCCGTTAACGTCCCTCCTCTGTTAACTGTAGGAGTCCGACGTCGGGGGAGGAAAACGGCTTACGGTAATCCCATCACGAATCGAACCACCATCGGCCATATGGGACCAAAATCATCCCTGTAAAGTGTACAGGCTGGTCGCTGTCCTATGAATGTTGATTGTTGTACTAAATGTACAAGTTATTGGACGCGAAAGTTCGAAAAGTAGATATCCGAGGATGTTAATGTTTGTGAAATTTTCTCACTTTGATTATGTGCCCTTTTGCAGCCAACAACATGATCATTTTTCAGACAAAGCAGATTTTCTGCAGAAATCGACAGTATATCAGTTAAAATCACCAAATGACCCCTTTTTTAAAGTCATGCCCAACCATCCACATCAGTATATTAGATGATAGCAATTTCACTCTCATTCCTAAACAAGGTGCCCCCCCCCCATTCTATTAGAAGAAATGGTTTATTGAACAAGTTCTATTGCTTCGTAATTTCGAGCACCCGTAGATATATATATATATATATATATATGTGTGTGTGTGCACGCTGATAGGTGTACCTTAGTTAGCAGACGGCGTTGCAAAAGTCTTAGCTGCCCGAAAGACAAACAGGATTTTGCCACAGGAAGGCTACCCCAATTAAGGGCTTACAGCGGCCTGCTTTTTTTTAGATCCTGCTCTTCAACCACAAGGTTGACACACTTTCTTAGCGTTTACAACATCGTTCCACATCGTTGGAGCTCCTACTTAGATTAATGGTCTTAATTTAGATATTTCGGGCGAGATATTAAGCCTTAGACTAGCCGCTAAGGGAAGGGATTAAGTAATGTTCCCTGTCTCATTAGGCGGCCTAGGTGTGTTAGACGTAGTCATGATGGCAGGACCCGCAATCGTGTCGTTACCGATCAAGGGTTGGAGCAATATTTAATAACGATGAATCTGTAATATAACTTTAAACTTCAAAGGCTAACAGACTTATTGTCTTAATTCGACGCCCCCCCTTCCCGATGATTTGGCAATAAAAATGACAAGCAAGCCCGATTCGTAGAGCCCCTTCTGCTGCTGACAAAGCCAGGCTTCAATTTGATATCATTAAGTCCATAGGCTGCCAGCGAAACGCTACCTCTTTTGCCGACAGACGATGCGCGATGGCGCAGGAGTGTGACTATGTACTGACCTAGTCCTGCCCCACCTATGTCGTTGTGATCATATGGACCCGTTAGCTCACTATGGCCAATCATGCGCCCTCAGTGCAGGCTGATAAGCAGGTCACCCCGTTGTATGACAATGACACCTTTAGTCGGGCACTGAGATTTGCCGGCTTTCCGCGCATACCGAAGCATTGAAACCCCCGGGTCTAAGCAGGAACGAAGGAAAAATTCTGATGATCTCACTCTGACCCATTTTAAGCGTGTCCGCATGCTTGTGTGTGAACGCAGCAACTGTAACCGACTCATTAGCCCATTTGATGGTTGGTGCAGGTGCGTACCAAGCAGTCATGCTTTCAGTCTGGAAGAGGCTACAAATGGAGAAAATACTTTAGCGTTGGTTATTCGCACCAATCTTGTTCGTTCGCGTTTGGGATAATAGGAGTTCCAGGTCCTTTTACAATCAGCGGATGGCTAGCGGCAAAAATCGAAATGAAGAAGTGAGCGTTTGCTAGTTGGCTACATACGCATCCGACACCTGCAGAAGTAAAAAACAAACGCTAAATGCCATTATTCTACATGTAGCGTATTTGCTAATATTCGAATGCTATTAATAATGAACTCACAGTTTATTGGCACACTTGTTTAGAAAAAATGCACCAAATAGTTGAGAAGCTTCTCTAGCCTGTGTCTACTTGTCACTTCTAGTCTGTACCTCTAGCTGTGTTCATATTGAACGATGTTTCAAAGAATCCATAATAGACACACCCCAATTGACAGTCCTCGTGTACAGATGCAAGAGGCTAGGAAGCAACCTTTGTTCACTGGCATCATAACGGCACAGCACAAAGTTGGAAGAACAAAGGAAAACTGAGTCCGAAGACTGATCTAAAATGCCTGCAGGCAAATTAAGAGCTACATTTCAGCTGCGAAATCGTTGAGGGGGTTGACGGTAGAATCTTGTGTGGCTCAGCTTCTGCTGTATCTGGCTTAAAGCAGATTAGATAGCAATAAACTGCAAAACAGGATAGCCTGCACCTGTGGGCGTCACTGCCGGGGCCCACTCAAAACGTCGCTGAGCCGACAAAAAGTACTACAGTTATAAATAGAGGAAGCGCCGCCGAGCGGATGTCTGCAGGAGATATATAGAAGAACTACATAGATACCAGCAAGGAAGAGACATTTAGAGAGAGAGAGAGAGCGAGAAAGAAAGAAACATTTAAAGCAACACTTAATTTTGAAATGTAGGCAAGATAATCGTCTTAAGATCAATGACAGTCTTTAGATCTCCTTCAGGGTCGATAGATCGCAGAACCTTACTTTCCTCGAAACCGAGAACACAGTAGTTTCTCAATAAAAGTGACATATCGCTGTAGAAATGCGCGCACAGTGAAATTGATTGCAATTAATTAGGTAAAATAAACGAAAATTAGACAGACTCGTCTCCACGCACGCTTTAAAAGCCTTTAAAGCAAGAATCCAAACAAATATCGATACATCTGTTCGTTTTCTCACGTAAAACAGCCAAAAATCGCCAAAACGCGTTTTTCGGCGCGTCTTTCGGAAGTAGAAAAGCTCGTTATAACGCCATTCAATCACAACAAATAGTTTGATCGCATAACCTTACCTTCCTCGAAACCGATAACACAGTAGTTTCTCACTAAAATTGACATAGAGCTGTAGAAATGCGCGCACAGTGAAGTTGATTGCAATTCATTAGGTAAAATAAGTGAAAAATAGACAGACTCGTCTCCACGCACGCTTTAAAAGCCTTTAAAGCAAGAATCCAAACAAATATCGATACATCTGTTCGTTTTCTCACGTAAAACAGCCAAAAATCGCCAAAACGCGTTTTTCGGCGCGTCTTTCGAAAGTGGAAAAGCTCGTTATAAAGCCATTCAATCACAACAAATAGTTTGACGCCAACAGCAGTGGTCGTAGACAATCCATATGAGCGTGCGGATGGAAACGCTAGCAGTAGAACCAGATGTGTTTCTATAGTGGCTCATGTTGAATTGAATGAGCGTTCTGCTGATCAAGCTGCTGTGGACTGCAATGAGCCTTTCTTCAACGACCATTCTTCCTTACATTATTGTAAATTGATTTTGGTTATTCGTATGACATGTATACCTAAGGACACATGCCCCTCTATGTCATATCAGTAACGCATAGCCGAGCAGCATAAGCGGACATGTTGAGATATCTAGGGTTTTCCTTACAGTCCTTGTTGTCGCAATATGATTGCTGACTCTCAGCAGTATGGTTTGTCCTATCTATTCTCAATAAGCATCGGCCAAAGGAAATTCAACGATCGACGACAAAGATCGAACTTGCAACACCCCAGTATATGCCAACCGTGACAAGCGCACCCCTTAAGCCACAAGACTACGCCACCGTTATTGTAGTTGCCAATAGCCCCTACAGTTGGTATATATTGGTGTAAAGTTTAGAATTTTTGTCACACTTTTACGCCCGATACGCTCCGGTGTGATTTTTATATCGGTGATGTAGACGCCATCCGGTACGATTTGTATAAGAGCTGCGTATCATCGAGTAGCATAAATTTAGTTCCCCTAAAAACGGCCAGTAAAATGCATTAGCGGCTTGCAAAGGATGAGGTCTACGATCAATTAGTCAGGCCGGTTACTAGAGCCTCCATCGTTTCCCAGCTTTGTTTTTTTCTCAGTTCACGGCTTTGGCTAACCGTTAGAACTGCAGCAAGTTTTTATAGATTTTGTCGATTGCCTACTTTTACGCTATCTTTCACGCTTGTGACTTACAACAGCAATACAGGGGTACTTGTAAATGCCTACCTTATATTCACACGGATACCTCTCTGTTTCGAGAAAAATGTTAGGTTTGCGAAAACCCTCCACCTGGCCGCTCGGCGTTTTGCATCAGACAAATCACGCCAAACAACATGTAGTCAAATAGCCAGGCGTTGCATACCACACATATCATACAGCCGACGTACGTACTTGCTCTCACGTTCTGACAGCAGCGTTTTTCGCCCCCCCCCCCCCCCCCGCCTAGTAGAATGTAGTCGGTGGACTAGACGCCCGCTGGTGCAATGTTTGAACGTTGATATCAATGCGAGAATGCCTATCCTACCGATACGTTCAAGCGCTCCGAACGAACGAACCAGCGACCACGACGACGACGGCACATATCGGGAGGCTGGGGGGAAGTAGAGTCCGAACTCCCCTGGGAAGTCCCACGTAAGCGCCCCCAGCATTCGCTGGGGCAACAGCTGTTAGCCATTATGCACCGGCTAGTCACACCGCTCGAGTCCGTGTGAGGAGCTGCGTGTACGGCCTATCGAGAGCATCGTGTTCATGTACATACATAAGGCACAGACGCATAGGGTTGCGGGACCAGCTCTGCGCCACCGGATGCATTCCGCTTCGGTGCCCCATGCATGTGCGAGCCCACCAGGAAGAAGGGGGTCGCGCGGACCTGACGGACCCTAGCTGTTCGCGGCTCGCAAAGCCTTCACCGCGTCATCGGGTTTAACATACGAACTAAGTACGCATAGGGATCCTACGCCGGACGCATACGAAGATGCGCTCTGAAGTCAAGTCGGCCCTAAGTCAGTACACTACTCTGCTTTGAGTAAGTGTCAATATACAGTAAAATCCCAAATGCACCATAGATTACATATATATATATATATATATACAGTATTGTATGTATTTTTTTTATTAGAAGACAGTTTTATTCACCAGGGACTGGTTTACACAGATACATCATAGGCATCACATTTTCAGAGTTGAGACAACGGAATTGCTCATTCGCAACGCTGAAGGTGGTACAAATCACACGAACGGCAACAAAGTTGTACGTTTGTAACTTTTATATCAAGTTGTATAGATATCCGTGCCAGCTGTTTGTGCAAGTATCAAATCTCTTGATTACTGCACCGATCAAATAGCATTAGGACGTCTATGAAGGTGCGCAGCAGCTACGGCAGACAGACTTTCCGTTTCAGTAAAGTAGCAGTAGTATCATCGGTTGAACACCAGAGTATAACTTACTGGCATCGTGTCGACAAGGTATTTTCTATAGTATTTGCCAAACGTGTCTGGTGCCTTGTAACGTTGCTTCGCACTGGAAACGAAAATCTTGTCAGTTTTTCTCTCTAATCTCTGTTGTTGTCTGCGGTGTTCATAGTAAACCATTCAACCGCAGACTTGTTTAGGGGCGATCGACGAGCCATCACATACTACAGAACCGTTACTTTGCTGAGAAAAAATACAAATTCGTTGTCGCCAGGCGCACAGTCGCATAAGCCGAACAAGGTGAAGCTCACAAATAAATTTACGGGCCTTAAAAACACTTTCAGCTTCTTCGCTTTGCCTTGGAGACAATGAACCGATGTGGGCCATTCGCCGCAGGCCTACGGGGAGTGTCTAATCGCCTGTTTTCTACCACCAGAGAGACAGAAGATCTAAAGGGCTTCCTTAAAACAAAGGTTGTCGCTCGGCATACAAAACCGAAAAGGCCACAGCGGCTCTCGGATTTCCCTCTCTGCTGCTCAACGCCGTCGAGGGTGCACGGTTTATCCACATGTTAATTTCGGGCCGATTGTATTCATCCGGTGATATGAATAAACGGGCCATATCTGCCTATGATTAGAGCAGCCCTGTCCAAAACCACAAGTGAAATGGACTCGATGCACGACGAAGCTACCTGCGTCATATCTCTGCACCGTGCACTAAAGTTGATATGATGGTGACAACAATCGGTGCGTCTAGCTGGCTGCTTTCGTTCGCGCTTTTCGTATCGTTTCGATTTTGCTCATCTGCAGTAGTCGTGGGTGAACCTGCGGAGGATGACTGCAACTATTCCCCTGGGGAATGCGCTGTCCAGACCCGCGTGCGCAACCTTCGCAGGTCCTAACCACAATTGAAACTTTCGCTTAAAGCGTCTCTGCTGTAGTATTCAAGCAAGTGTATAACGTTCTACTACAAGTCCACCCCGAAATACGCAGAATTCAGAGTCAGCCGTAACTCCAAAGCCCGGATAGGCCGCTAAACTACTGCCCTCAGCACATTTTGATGTTGTTTGTTTGCGTCTCAGGCACAGTCGAATCGGATCGTAGATGTCAGCAGACCTTTATTGTCCCCTCTAGCACTTAAACAAAACATTCTACACTCGTGCATTGCCAGCGCAGGCCTTTTGTGCTATGAGTAATTGCGATTGAAACGTAGTTGATATCTCTGTTGAGTAGACTATAAACCTACCTAGTCTAAAGTAAGGAAAAAACACCTATTCTAAGGTAAAATTTTTGTCTTCACCCGCAAAACAGCGGTTTGTTATTTTTACTAGGTAAGCGCATATAGCAAGCTCCTATAGGGCAATAGGACTTGATTTTTTTTTCAAGCATGTGTTTTTTTTACCATACTGCTGTCTAAACGTGAATTGTTTGTTCTTTTCCAGTTCCTCTGTCGTTAAGGCTTAGCCGTTATGTTCGTTCCAGTCTGCAGAAGAGTAGCACTATCAGTGTCGTAAGAGCTAATTCGATTAGCAATCTATAGTATATCTAATGGCAGTTTCCGTGGACCGACACGGACACAACCGTTGAACAGAAGTCGACAAGCTATTTTTACATTTATCTTACGTAGTGACCATACGTAACTTAGCGTGACGCCCTTTTCACGGGTTCTAGTTGATAATTCTAGGTACTCCCTTCAACAAACGGACTTATATTTATAGCTATGCATATGTATGTATGCATGTATATATATATATATATATAGGAATCGAGCCTATCTTGCGGACGAAAGGAGAGTATATATATATCGCCAATTTCAATAACATAACCCGACTCAAAAGAGCCTTCTGCTATTTTGCGCTTCTTTGTACGATATGCGGACGAGAGCTGCTTGCTTATGTAAACCTCCCCTAAAATACCTTGCTGTCGTTGGCTGTAAATATAGCAGGATACGTACGCGCCGTCGCTTTAGCGGCGTTTTTAGGTCCACTGCATGTTCGCCATTTTCAACCTGCCCGCCTGTCTGTACTTTTCTGCGGGACGGGGAGTCCCGTTTCGTCTCCTTGTGGCTGCCTCGCCGCGCAGGTGCTGAGAGTACACAGGAATACTTGTCGACATCGACCCCTATCATCATTTTTATCATCACCTGTTTATCCACCGACAGATGTACATACTATTTTCCCCAGTAAACACATACGTGGGTAAATTGGCTAGATAATCTTTTTTTTGTCTCCAACAGACTTCTTCTTGCTCAAGGTATTTAACAACTAGACAATATTCAGTCCGAGACGAAGAAGTCTAAGGAGAGCCGCACGAAACTAAATTTTGTTGTTTTTATTTTCGTTTCTGTTTTTCTTCTTGTTAACTTACATATATGTTTGAGGTCAGAATTTGTCTAACAAACTTGGAGGTCTAATAAAACTTGGAAAAAAATATTTTTTTTTCAAATGAGACGAGGAGCGGAAAGTCTTCATTTGGATGACAGCGAAGCTAACAAAAATGGTTGTATCGAGCTTTTTATCTTGACATATCTTCACCAAATCTGCGAAGCTAATCAACCCTGCGTGTTTGAACGAGAAAATGCATCTGTTGAGTTGCATATACGTTAGCTCAAAGCAGAACAAATATTGAAGATACTAGAAAAAAATGAAACTCTTTGATATTCTTATATTTTGGCTTTCATGCTTAATTATTAATTTTTTAAGATGGCATTTCCGTGTCTCCTTCCATTAGACATGGTTTTTTATTTGTCGAGTTGTACTAGACTTGAGAGTTTGTTAAGCAAATTCTAGAACGCCCATTATATATATATATATATATATATATATATATATATATATTAGGTAATTTAGTATGCAACCGCTCAGCTACTTCGGCCCACGCTATATGGTATCCCTCGTATGCGTGTGGCTGCGTTGCGCCTATGGTTAATAGTGCCACTTAGTGATAACCCTAGCAAGCGAGTCACCGCGGACAAGTTGAAATCTCGACTAATTGTTTCGCTATGTCAAGTTTTTCGGCTTTCTGTTCGTGCCCTTGGATGGCCCTTTTGACCATTTTGATGGCATTGTAATCGGCGCAGCAGGCAGTGCGTGCTTCGAGACATTCCAGACATTCCTATCTCGGGACCAACTCGAAGCCCTTTGGGTCGAGGGACGAGAACATATGTATGCACAGGGTGGTGTCACCCCGATAGAAAGGTTGCTCGGCGCTAATAGGAAAGCGTGCATTTATCGCCGCCGGACGCTAATTGCTAAGCCGGATGATGTGCATAGATCTACAGCCCGTTCGAAATCGTGGGCGGTCGCTATATTTAAGTTCTGCCCACACTGAGAGCAAATAGGTCAAATGTCGTGCCGATACTCCATTTGGCGGGTAAGCGTCCAATAAAGATTGTCAAGGGAATTGACCTCCGTAGGTAACCTTCACGCGCGTGAAGCGTGTTTGTGTCGCGTACCTACCCTACGAAGAAGGTACTGAGATAAAGACAGCATCGAGCTACACACTCTACGGGCGTGCCGCAAAACTAACCGCACCTTCAACGGCAAATGTCGAAAAAATCAGATGTCTGATGCAGTCCAGCCTCGTCCGGGTGAATGACAGCTGGCAGTTTATCTCCGAGCTTCACCTAGAACCACCGGACGTAGTCGTTTTGCAACGCAATCCCCACAAGTTCCAACAGATTCATGAACTCACTGCAAAGAAGAAAAAAGTATGCTACCTACGAGCAAAAGTGCTCCCTGACTGGTGACGAACTACCTAACAAAATGTTTAGCCATGAGATCCTCTTCATTATCGAACAAGGATAAACTGACAAAACGACCGTGTTGTCTTAGAGACAATCAAATCCATAATGCTGACCAATTAACTAATAAAGCTCAGGAAGCGGAATCTGTTATGATTTGGATTGGGATATCTGCCTTGGGTCGAGCTCCTCTTGTACTGATTCCGCATAGAAAAAACGAACCGCTACTTGGTACTGGGAGTTTGTATGAAGCGTTGAGTGCGAGCTCATTTCGAGATAACTACGTATACACTCTCTAACAAAAGCCTGCGCCTTCTCGCAGGGCAAAGAAGAATCCAACGACGGCTCCGCGATAACGTATCGAGGTATTTTTTTCACTTCTTTAGAGCATTTCAAACAGTGTGGTTTCAACCGTATGCAAGTGGGTTTGTTTTTAGGTTATGCAAGACTATAAAGGCGACAGGTCTATAGACGCATTGAAAATTGATAAGTTAGTTCCTTTGGAAAATTTCTGGGAATATGCGAACGTTTTATGAAGTCAATTTAGAATTAATGGAGATTTTTGGTGACTGTTGTCTCTCTCTATAAGCAAACAGTGACATTCATCTGCACATGTTTCTCTCTCTCTCTCTATTTTTTTTCTTGTTTAACGTATAACAAGGGATTAGCTAAGTCAATGTGCATGGCGGGCGTATATACAATAGCACTACTATCACGAGTCCGTTTCGTTTAGACCAGACGAAGACCACTTCCGAAGTGTCTCCCGAACGGAGACGTCGTTTCAACGTTATACGTTAAGATCTAGACGTTTTTAAAGAAGGACGACAATATGCTATCTCCGGATGGCAGGTTCAACAAAGTGCCTTTGCGGATTAGCTGATTTCGTGACAAGTACTCGATTGATGAGTATTTTCTCAGCTCATTGGTCTCCGCAAGGTAGGCTGGGTAGCCAGCTTCGGATGCGACGCCACCGACAATAGATGGGGCTAGGACATCCAAATCCGTAAAATACATTCAAACACCGTATCAGTGACGTCTAACTAACCCATAACACACACACGCCAATGTTGAGCAGGCTTTTCTAATGCCTATATATATATATATATATATATATATATATATATATATATATATATATTCAACAGCGAGTTTGCTTTTCGCAGATGCAAACGCAGGGATGTTGGATACAAAGATAGAAAGAGCTAAATATAGGAAGGGGCAAAGTACCGAATGTCGAGCAGGTGGGCTAGGGAATGAGTCAATCGAGCATATTGCTAAAGAATGTATAGCCTTAGGGGGAGCAGAGATATAGAGCTGTCGGAGGTCCTAGCTCTAGGACCAAATGTTAGATAGGACCTGGTCGATATTACAAAGAAGATGTTGTCCCAATGGAAAGCAAATACTCAGTAGGTATTGAAGTATACATGGATTGTATGGATGCGTAGGTAACATATATGCTGTCGCTCCAAGCGCCCCTGATATAAAAAGTTGACATGTGTATCTAGGTATACATGCCAAGCGAACAATATATATATATATATTAGAAACAAAAGCTTGCCCAAAAACGGCACGCGTGTTTTATGTGATTCTAAATGAGTATTACAGTATTACAAGCACAAGAACATGTTAATCCATAAAACAAACATTTCATTTTTGAGAATAAAATGTGACAGTAATGTGCATGCTTATGTAATACATCAACTTCATTATTATTAGTTATTTTCTTCGTCATCATAATGTTTGTCTACTAACAAAACTACTGTCGTCTTTAGTAAAACCAATATTACCTTAAAATGAAACCGAGCGGCATTTAATGCGCCTTCTCTCTGCTACGTTCAAGAGTTTTATTCAGTAATGGTATCGATAAGCCGACCTTATAGTAACGCCGCATGCACCTGCAAATTATCTTGCAGAACGTTGATCTAGCGAGCGAGAGCACCCAATAGGCAGGCATACTTCCATACGGCAAACCAGTTCTCTTAGTTGTCTGGCGTCATGGAGCGGAAGAGGTTATGGTAATCTCTTTGGTACGGGGTATTATCACACCCTCCGGCTATCTAATGGCGAGCCTTTCGGCGAACCCCCAGCTGCATAATTCCTCACACATCCGAAGCACTCGAAGACGCGGTTACTTACACGCGATGTCATCTTGGAGGCATGCCATGCTGATTATAAGAAACTGGAATGCCTAAAATTCACAGCAACGACCTATTTATAAAGTTTATTTTCCGTATAATACATTAGGTATATGTTACACACATCAACTAGCTAAGCCAATGCGCATTGTGACTGTCACGTGTCACGACCTATTTATACTCGATATTGTTGAAATACGTATATATACGTATATATATACGTATAATTTATATATGTATATATAAATTTATATATATGAATAAGCAAACAGAGCATGATGAATCTAGCTCAAACGTTCATACGTCACACTTGTAATAACTGAATGATAATATATATATATATATATATATATATATATTAAATAAACGGAAAACAAGAACAGTTTCCCTATGCATATTCTTCATACGTACAACGTTACATAACTTTTATCTAACTCATTTAGCTATGTAACTGTTTACTGCTATTTTTGCAAGGCAACGACCGACGTGCGACGGGAACTGTAGAGTTAAAAGCTTGGCTTGTCATGAAAGACTGCTGAGATAGTAGCACTCTACCCACAACCTGGGAAAATCGAGCGTCAAAGCACTTTCGTTGCTGTTGAAACACAGCGGTGTGTCATGTTCATCGGTAAGGATTTAGGCTTAAAGTGCAGCCGGGCGAAATGTTTTGATTGGTTTTAAAGTCGTGTAGTTCTAAAACTTCAACCAAGTCAACGTGGACTCTCGGAGATGTGTTACTTCTCAGTTACAAAATTTGAGGAGAACATATATAGCGCCCTTCTTCGAACAACCGAGGGCGTTATTGGCAACCTCTGAGCTGTGCAGCATGGGTTCTTCTGGTCATAAATTTGCTGCAAACACTCTGCAGGAAAATTGAAAATATTGCATTATTGAATTACTACCTGAGTTTAAAACTACTAGTAGTAGTAGTAGTAGTAGTAGTAGAAAAAAAATAGGCGCCAGCACTACTTAACGTTTTTATTTGCTTGCCCTGATAAAGGCTTTCGTGAATGCTGTGAAAAGTAACTAAGCAGATATAATGTACCAACTAAAATAATAATAAACTTAACTCAGAAACACAAGCCCTACCCTTCCGTGTGCCATGTCGGACGGTGTCGTGGCATCAGGCAGGTCCACCACCACACTGGCCCGCCGAATTTTCGGAAACCTATTTTCAGTTGTGCGACAGCCACACAGAGAGCCATCGGTCAATGGCTAGCACTGATCGATCGCTCTGCGTCGTCCTATACCCTATAGGTTATAACAAATGGTATTTTGCTATCCTGATAGTAGTTACCTTCTCGACCTGTATCACTCGAGTGGCGAGTTAGGCTTACCGGACCTCAGGACGTGTGGCAACGTGTGGTTTCTACACGCCATCGTACTATATATCGTACGACCCACATAAATCCTTCGCTTGTTCCGCAAAAGCTGCGATTTTGTTTTTGGCCTCAGTCTGCTGCTACTGTTCTGTTGCTAATAGCTAGCGTAATCTACTATCTTCTAAGTCTAAGAGCTGGTCTTCCTAAACGCTGCAACCGAGAACGTTATTACCCGTTCGGTTGGTCGACGGCCTGTTATCACGTCCGGCTATCACATGCAGTTTCAGCTTAACTAACAGCAGTTTCAGCTTAACTAGCAGCAGATCCAGCTTGCATGAGGCTTTCGATGCGACAATAACAGTAGAAATGCTTGCACGAGTAGAAGTAGTCGACGCACTAATAACAGAGAAGGTGTGACGAGCGGGAGTACGGTTGTACGGTTACGCACCATAGGCGGTACCCTTGTACGTCGGTAACGTTTGTAAAACGTAGCTTGTATAATGCACCAAACGTGCAGCCACTTACGCTGCTCGTTGACTGCGGCCTACCTACCCCATTGAACACGGCCGTAGTTTGTTGAGCCTGAACAAATCGAAGAGTACAGATAAATGAGTGCATCTAGTATCAGTGTTAGGGCAAAGGCTGATAGTTCTGTGGGATTCTACTATTGTCGTCGGGACTGTCTATCTATCTATCTATCTATATTTGTTTGACGGTGGTTACTAGCTCACGAGTAGCCTACGTCAGGCAAAAAAGTGTTACCCGTTCTCAAGCATATTCCATAGACGACGGCCTTTGACAAGAATACCAACCACAGCTATGTGCAACTACTACACAGAACCGACGCAATCTCGCAATACAATCTGTGCAAAGCTGTTTGGTATGGAATTTTTTACTCACGGTTCTTCCTATTCAAGCTTTGTCCGTTGTCGCACGCGCTCTACAGCCAGCGCCGCGCAAGGTGTGGTCTAGATAAGCGCATTGTTTGGACCAAACAGGATTCTAGTAATATGTCCACACTCTCGATGTGTGTGTCCTTAAATCTGTCTATGTAGGACACACACATCGAAAGATATACGTGTTGCCACATCCAGACACGTCTGGGACATGTCATGAGCCCTCGCAGTAAACAGGAAGGTTTGCCTACAATAACCGGCTAGAACGATTTCGTATACGTTCCTTCCGGCCGACTCTTGCTCCGGAATCCGACATATGAGCAAACAGTGCAAGAATTCGTGGGAATAAACCAGACGCAGTGGCGCTTGCTTGCACATTATTATTACCAGCATTAACCGAGCAAGATGGCGTCGCGGCAAAGCCTTTGCGTTGCATTCGGAAGGTCTGGGTTCGAAACTTAAACCGGCCACTCTTAAATTGGTTTTCATGGTTCCCAATTTACACAAGGTGACAAGGCCGGAGTGGACTAAAAACTGGCCATGACATGAAAAACTGTGCACGGGCGCCTTACGGAACAACTACTAACATATATATATATATATATATATATATATATATATATATATATAAGTACTCATTTTTTGCCGCTTCTGGCCTGCCCGGCAAGAAGCCCCGAGGCTATTTCGACAAGATGTGTTGACCATGCCAATGCAGCTTGTAGCCACGCTTGATATAGCGTCAACAGCTGCTGCAACGAAATTAACTTTTTCTAAAAACGCCAACGCAAGTAATAGAGCCCAGGGCGTATCGTGTTTCTAACCTAGAATTAACGGAATAGTGGAAGAGCGATTTAGCGAAGGCATATGCTCAAACAGACCATAGCATACAGACAAGTGAGTACACTCTAGAATTAGTCGACAATTTTAAATACTTATAAATAATGCTTACGCCGAAACCACAGTTTGCTAAACCTGCATACACATTTACATTGGAAGGGAGGTAGTTGTAAATGTCGGGGGCAAAAATTGCCCAGCAAAGCAGAGAACCATCAGTACCTCTGTAGTCAGACAGAATGGGTTTTCTCATATCAACGTAGATCTGAGATCTTCTGTAGATGAATATGTTTCCACATACGGCGGTGAAACCGATGTCGGTCAATACGACTTAACGAAGTGTACGAAACGGATATCCAGCTCAACAACAGTAACCGTTGTTGCTGAACCGGACATGTTTGAACGGTATAACTTGCACTTGTTGTGTGCATCTACCAATCGAGGTGGCTAACTAACGACAAAACACTATACTTGACCGTCGAACTAGAGACAGAGGAGGAGAGTGTTCAATAATACAAACTAACCATGCTACAAAACAAACCAACACTTTAAAGAGTTCCAAATACCCCATCTAAGGGTGTTCGATGAGTCGCCCCCTGTTGTGGGCACTACACCGACTTATTGTAGGCCTGCGTGCCAAGAACGTCCCACACAGCACACATTAGACTCCTACAGATGCAGCGCTGCAGCTAGAGAGCTGTTAGACAGCCTCCAATCTCCAGTGGAAAGAGCTGTCTTTCTTGCAGCACGGAACACATTTAGTGGAGGCTTTCTAAAGTGTCTCCCTTCCCCGCAGCTGGGCACCATGCTGGACAACACCTCATTCCGCATGATAACAGCTCTTCGAATAGGTGCCCCGGTTTGCAACCCCTACAGATACCACAGTAACTGAGGATGGACTTCACCCTCTTAGCTGTATCAAAAGCCACGGTAGAGTTTCTAGACGCGCTGAAATCAATGCAATTATAAGAAGAGCTTTACGCAGAGCTGGTATACCAAGCACGCTCGAGCCCAGATTAGACCTTCATGACGACAAAAGACCTGACGGTGTAACAATCTCGCTATGGGCAATCGGCAGATGCTTGGTATGGGATGCTACAGTGTCCTGTACAGTGGCTCCCTCATATATACGCCACAGTTCACTAGAAGCGGGATGGGTTGCCGAGCGCGCAGATAATGGGAAAAACGCAAGTACCAAGAACTGGAGACAAGTTACATCGTAGTGCCAATATCTATGGAAACAATGGGTCCGGTAAGCAAGGGAGCCAAGAGATTTATCAGTGAGCTGGGCCAACGGGTTACAGATCTCATCGGGAATCGGCGCGAAGGCGAGTTTCTACGGCAACTGCTGTCGCTTGCAGTGTGCCGAGGAAACGCCGGCTGTATTGTCGGTTCCATGGAATAATATTTAGGAGCTAGGAGAAGACAAGGAGTACACGTTCACACCTCACAATTGTAACATTTAAACAATACTAATAAATCATAATAATAATAATAATGCGTATCGCCTCATAGGCCTCGTCAACACGCAACTTAACCGCTTAGACTGACAGTTCTCTGCGGGTAGCGCGTGTTCTCACGTTATCGCCAGTTAGATTTGTAACTTAAACGTTGTCAGCCACGGGGCAGCAGTATTTGGTTGCTCATCAAGTTTTCTGCTTGCCTCTGCTCCCTGATTATTCTTATTATTATGGCAAACAAACTCTAGTTTGCTTACCTTAGAGAAGCCGAACGGTACAGGTATACATACGTACATCTAGCATATTTAGTGCTAGTAGAAATGCTGATAGTTCCGGGGGTTCCTACTATAATTTTACGGTATTATCAACTGCGTGGTTGGCCGTGGTTAGTGGCCCACAAAAGACGTCAGGTCAAACATATGTTATCGGTTCTCAAGCATATACGTACCAGGACACGTATGACCACGTCTTACGGACACAAATGCCTTACAACTATGCGCGTGTGTATACGCAGCCACAATGCAATCTGTGCGATCTTTTCTTCTTGGTGGATAATTTTTCTTCGTACAGTTCTGCCTAGTCTAGCTTTGTTTGATGTCGCCGCACGCGAGGCGCTCTTCAACAGGCGCCGGCCACAAAATGCTAGTCTGGATAAGCACATTGTTTGGACCCAATAGGATTCCAATAATATGTCCTTACCCTGGACCGGTTTGTGTCCTACGATATGCCTACATGTAGGATCACACAAATATCAAGAGTATATACGTGTTGCCACATCCAGCCTCTGCTCAACCTAGTCGCCTGGGCCGTGTCGTGGGTCGTTCCCGTCTGCACGCCCCTTCGCTTCTTCCGGAGTCCGACATATGGACAGCCGCGCACGGATACGAGGGAATAAATCAAACGCCACGGCTTCTGTGGCGCTTGCTTGGTATATATATATATGTATATATATATAAATATATATATATATACTTTTTTTGCATCTTCTGGCTTTCCTGGCAAGACGCCCCGAGGCTGTTTCGACAAGATGTATTGGCCGTGCGATTGCAGCCTTTAGCCACGCCCTGTAACTGAAGCAGATGTTGGATGCTACTGTAACTCTGAACGATGATTCCAGTAAGTATGCCTGGGCCATTGATGTAGCGGCAACAGATCTAACGCAAACACATTTGATGAAAAACGTTAACTCAAGCGTTAGTGGCCCGCCGCGTACCATGTTTTCTAATCCAGAATTAAAGGAACACTTGATGAGCGAATGAGCAGAATGAAAGCATCTCGAACTGACTTTAGAGTACAGACAAATTATATTATATTATTATATCAATACGCTTTATTCAAGAAAATGTTTAGTCTGTTAACATCAAGTTTTCATAGAGTTGGCGGGTTACTCTCCATGGGAACATATGGTTTAGAATTCGTTTTGTCGCTACAAAATTTGGAAGAATATTCTTCTCACGAAGCGTCGTCGTATGGATGATGTTGAACATCTTTAACATCAGTTTGGTATGACTTTTCTCAATATTTACGAGAGTATCACAATCAATCTTCCGCAATCTTTCCAATATGTTGGGAATCTGGACGTCATTACTTGGTATTCCACACTTGTATGCAATCTTTTGTCGGCTGCATATCTTGTCTAGGAGTCGCTGATCTTTCTTCAGACATGGGTTCCAGACTGGGGCTGCATATGTTATTATAGGCAGTACGTACACCTCAAATGGTTTTGAGTATATACGTGGATCGTATGTACCGTGACCAAAATGTTGTACAACGCACTTTGCCACCGATAGCTTCAGATCGAGCGAAACGGACCACTTGTAGAACTCGTTTACCGTAACCTGCAGTTTTCTGCAGTCCTCGACTGAGTCCGCTTCTTCGTATATTTTAACATCATCCGCATATATCTTATATAGCACGTTTTCGGAATAAATATTCGTTAGCGAACTAATGTAAAGGATAAACCAGAAGAGGCTTTAGCCAAATGAGCGCGTACTAAAACTAGTCAACAACATTACGTACTAAACAACATTTTGGTATGCTGGCATACTCTACACCAGTAGGGAGGAGTTGACCGCACGTCGAGGCAGAGGGCCATTGACGAAGCCCTGAGCCCTGGACGCCTAGCGGACATGTGGAAAATGACGCGAAGGCGTTTCCCACCTTGACAACGAACAATCGTAATGAATGCAATTAATTTGTTGACGTGATACTAAACTCATACCACAATCCTGAAGTTTTGGATAACAAGCTTCGTACATGTTGATCAGCCCTTCAAAAATTTGGTGTCAAATTGAGATGTTTTTGTCGGTTTCATCATTATCAGACTTGGAATGGTCGTCTGGGTGACGGGGGTAGCTGGCCTGACTCTTGTCTGCTCTTTTATAATAAATAAATATATATATATATATATATATAACTTTGCTGTGTAAGCACTTTCGAGTGGACAACTGTCTCCGCGCGAACGTGTGGTCACGGGTTCTCTAACCCAAGCTTAGCCCAGTTTAACAATGTGCCCCGAACGGGCGCTACATTTTTTCGTTGAATGTCGAACTACAGCCTCTGACGCAAGAATTCTGATGTTCTCGAATCCCCCGTCGAAATGTTAAGGCTTTTACCCCACGCGCTAAATCAGTATGCTCAGTCCGTACCTGCACCGATAATCGAAGGGGCTAATAAGTCGGTTACAGTTGCGTCCCAAACAAGCATGCGGCGACGCTCAAAAGGTGTTTAAGTCGGACCGCCAGGTCTTTTTCATTATCTGGATAGACCCGAAGGTTCCAGTGCATGTAATATAATCTTAGTTTTTCTTGTGTACGACGTCACCGTGTTCTTGCACGTTAGCCGCTTCTTATGCTCGCCATACCAGCAGGGAGGTCGAAGCAGCCGCTCGCCTTGCTGGAGATCGCAAGTTGGCAAAATATCGTGAACTGGAACAAAACTTTGCCGTTCAACCAATTGCCTTCGAGACATTAGGCCCAATAGGAAAAATCACAAGGAGCTTTCTGGTGGAGCTGGGATCTAGAGTTGCTGCATCAACCGGCGATAGAAGGGCATGGCAGTTTTTGCTACAAAGAATATCAGTTGAAATTCAAGGCGGAAACGCCGCGTCGATAATTGGTTCATTGCCCACGGGCAAGGGACTCCCTTTTCTGCCGTAGCCGAATCAAGTCGGCTAATAAATAAAGCCATCTTAGCTTAACGCGATAATAAATTAGCCGAAAACAGATAAGCAAAACGCCTCCAGGATACCTCGTCGGCCAGCGGTCTCTGGAACAGTAGGGACAGGCGTTGGGTCAGTCCAGCAGTTAGATTTTTTTTTAAATAATGAAGGAAGCCGGACTTATGGAATAGTTCTGTTTGAGTTGTCGGAGCTTCTACTCTATCTCTGCGGCATGGATGATAATACACACAGAAATATCTTACCTTTATTATAGCGGAGGCGACCACTGACGTTTTTGAAAAAATGTCTGGAATCCGTTTTGTTGAAAGACGGCTCCGCAGCCCAATAAAAAGTTTCGCCAGTTGACCGCGCTAAACGAAGAGGCCGTTTTCTCGTAGTCGGCGTGAACGACGACCCGAAGAGCGGAAAGGGGAGAAGGTCGTTTGTATTGACGTCGAGGAAGAAGTGAATGACGTCGCGGCCACTTTGAGAATGCAAAACCCAAACAAATTATTCTGTCAGGCATAATGTCTCCAAAACTGTGCATATTCCATGCATATCCTACTTATATATATATATACCTTATATATATATTCAATGTAATCAATCATTCAGGGTGGGAACACGACATTTGGGTCCCTGCGAACCGGTGCACCGTTACGGGGGGTCCGGTGTAGGAACCAATATATATATATATATATATATACCTTGATTTGACTATCATCATTGAACCTCATTGAGAACCTAAAGCACCGCGATTACCAGTTAAACCGCGACACGCTCGAAGCATACCAACGATACAAAAAAAGGCGAATCTGAAACGTTGTGACGCATATCTGAACAAAGGGACCAAAAGACAATAAAAATAAGGTCTGCAATAAAACTTAATAGCGCTCTGTTTTTGGTGCATAATAACTTTGAACGGGTGCCATTAGCATCTCTGTATCTAAGAGGAATGCTTTCTCAGCGTATCATTGAATTGATCAACAACGAATATGTTTGTAAGCACGGCGGTAAAACCGATATTGATGGGTACGACACGAATCGTATGCTTAGAAGTGTACGAAACTGAACACCAGCTCTACAGTAACAGATGTTGCTACAACGGACATGCTTCAACGAAACTACTTGCAATTACTGTGAGCGTCTATCAACCGTTAGCGGTTGTATCATAAGCAACAACGAAACAATAAACTTGACCGTCGAACAAGACAGACAAACAGAAAGAGAGAGAGAGAAAGAGAGAGAGAGGGAGAGGGGGGGAGGGGCTAGAGCCCAACTAGATAAACTAACTAAGGTGCAAAACAAATCCACACTTAAAACTGTACCGAGGATTTGCCTACGGCCTAGGGCCAAACGAAATTTGGTCTAATAAAGTTTTATGTGCGTCTGCACTTTTGTGGGAAGGGTTCGTGCCACAAACCATAATGATAGCGTGTACATGTGTGTGTAGGCGTCGGCTTGCGTTCCCGTAGCAGCTTTCCGGCGGCTCTGCAATGGGGACAAGCCAATGGAAACCCCTGCAGACCCCCTGTTATCGGGCGCCCTAGCCGAAGCCTGGGGCAAAAGCTCGTCGCGATCCCCCGGTCGCTGCAGCGGAGATGACAGGTGGCCTGCTAGCTGGTTAGATCAACCCATCTTCGCTCGCCAACGCCTCCCCCCCCCCGTCCGCCACTTCTATTAGGCGCGCGAAACTCAGAAGTACAGACTTGTCATCATGATAGGCGGTGTGTGTGTGTGTGAACGACGAGTCTATATGTATATAATTTCATATATATATATATATATATGAGGAACCATCTGCCTAAGCTGACACCACAGTGCAGCTGCTTGTATGGTCACTGCACAGCCGTCGTTGGTTCACCGTCATTGTCACCGTTTCCTAGAAGAGCAGCACTCGGCGGCAGCGACATTGCAAATAACGATGGGGCGAATAAAGCAAGCATCGACGCTTCGCGGGCGATAGGCTAGACTCGAGCTTAATAAGCATGCCAGGCATGCCAAAACAACATTGCCAACGGCTACTCATAACAACATTGCGGCCCCAAACGAACATAGCTGCCGAGCCTGCCAGCTATGCGACAATGCGACACTGGCGGGGCGAGCCTCTCTGTACGCGGGGGAGGGAGCCACGAAACCGATCTATCGAATGACACATTAATATGCCCCCGTCATCATACGCTCAAATACGTACGTAAGACAGAGGTTGCGCACGCATTTGTGCGTTGTGGACAGATACGTTGGTAGACCTGTGTACGGGATGCGAATATATATATATATATATATATGAAAGCACAAATTAATACAGTAATGTAAACTTTATTTATAATATATTGCAGAATTATTTTGCATGAGACAGAAACATTATATATATATATAGAAAATATTGTGATGATTTATTAATCATTTACAATACGTTTGCACACTCGGCAGTGCTCGCCTTCATATTCATATATAGATATGTATGTATATATATATATATATATATATATATACAGGTACGTCTACTCTAAGTTCAAGATTCTATCTTTTTGTATATGTATATAGATATATATATATATATATAAGTATACAGGTAAGTCTACACTAAGTTCAAGAACTTGTTTAATTTGATATATATATATATATATATATATATATATATATAAATGGCGGTCAAAGAGCGGACGATACAAGCACACCAAGTGTCGCGTTTGATTTTTGACAATGTCCACAGCAACACCGACGCAAGCAAATAGCTGAGAGCACAGAGCATCCACAGCTGCCATTATGCAGTTGTTTTAATCCTTGCTATTCTGCCGAGCAGTCAATTTCTCAAGCTACGGCTATCGCACGCTGCCACAAAAGTGCATTATTTACACGATCCCTCGTGTTGCAACATGCAAGACGAACTTACTGTCTCCATACTTCTGAACGTTGTTTGTACGCACGCTAAAGTTTTGTGACGTATTGTTTGAATTCCGAATGCGGCTACACATCCGGAAAATCCGTTCGCCTTTGTGTGCAAAATGTGTATACACTCGTATGTACGTTTCTCTGTTCCTCTGTTCGCTCGGGAGTCACAGTGGAAATCACCATAACAATTCTTTTTTGTTTGCTATTGAATTCAATACGCGAATGCATACGTGTCAAAACGTGTCTGACGGGAAAGCTGACGATTTGGTGATAGCAGCGATGGTTCTGTCTGGGGAGCTGGGGGATGGAACAGTCGACGGTGGAGCCGCATGTGCGAGGCTTTCTTTTATGACGGCCAAGACACGCGGGTGTAACGCGACGGGTGACCGTTCGGTTCGGTTCGGATGGGTAGATGATGCCAGAATGCCGAGATGCCGAGTGCCCGGGAACAAGGTCGCGAGTGCGTAGCAGCAGCAGCATCGCGGCAGCGGCGGCAACGACAAAGCACTGGTGTCTATCTATTGTTTGCAACCTGCCTTTGGTGTCGTCCGCATGCGTTTTACATTTGAGACCGTCTGTTTCGCCGTTGAGACGCTTGAGTGCGGTTCCTGCGACCCTTAACAGCAGTGCAGTCACCAGCTAGTCGCCCACAGCTAGCTACAGGGCACCGGTTATACGGCGCCTGCTAATGGACGCCCGCTGTTTAATGGGCGGCGCTGCAGCTAGCTCGCCTTATGGCGCCCGAGTACGCCTGAGGCGGCGGTACAGCAAAGTGCGGTGAGTGTTTGTGCATCGACGTTGGTATGCCACGCCCAGGTAGTTGTTTCTCTCTTCGCAGGCACAGGCGACCCAGGCGCCGGGGGTGGAGGCAGGGGAGACTTGGGCCAATGGAGAGGGTGGGGGGGAAGTTGGGTCGATAGGTGACCGGACACAGAGGTCAGGACGGAATACCAACCAGACATGGACGTCTGCCTCATCTATCTTCTGGATATACGGGAGTTCGGAAATGCCTGATGTGTCTGCGTCTTTGGCAGCTAGCAGCATCCAAAGCAATGTGGGACTCCCAAACCCACTAAGCCCGGAAGCCTCCCTCCCCACCCTTTCAGGTCTGTCGCAGCGGCTGTCCTTTGTTGAGCACTTTGCATTGCACGAGACGCCTGCATCGGCAAAAGAAAACTCTTTTGCGGTGCATCATAGCAAGTAATATATACTTGTATGTATACAAGTATATACTTTGTATACACACGTGTAGGCATGTGTGTGTATCCAACCTATATTATAAAGTTTCCGTGCAAAAGTATGACTCTTGCCGCCTAACTTAGGGTCTATTACGACCTACTTGTAGAATTTGCAAGAAGCTTCTTCTGGCTGACTGAGAAGACAAAAAATAACGTCAATGATCTTCAAACAAATAGAGTATAATGTAAGTTATGTTGTGCAACGATATAGTGAGCAACATGTGCTACCTTGGTGTCTACCTTTTACCGTCTGATTTTTGCCTCACAGGGCGCATTACTAACAGAGCTGAAAAGGTCAATGTTACAATAGCAAGCATAGCCTGCTTGTGGAAGCTATCACTACGCACCGAGATTCTGAACTTGAGTGACACTAATTGTTTCGTATGAAATAGAAGTGGCTTGGCCGTATTTAACCTAAACACAACTCGGAATGCCTCACAAAGTAACTCCCACTAATAGCCTCAAACGTACTTGTTAGTCGACACAGGGGAAAACTATGGTCGTTCCGTGGCTCAATTATGGCTTAAAAAAATTTAATTTTAATTATGGTCATCGATGCTTCTATAAAACAACACAACAGAAGAGCAAACGGACTCATTACAAAACACTGCCTGTGCTTCTGAACATAGCTGAACTTCTTATCTCTGTGGGATCGCTAAACCTTCTTCTCCAAACATTTGATTGAATTGAATAGCAAACTACAATCTACTAAAACAAATACAATCTATTATGGCTACGCCGGTTTTCGTGGTATCTAAGCCTCTAAAAACACATTTGTGGTCATTGCATAACACAATAATACGAAAACGCTGTATTGCGCCAGAGATACAGCAATTCGAATTCGAAAATGTCTAGTTCTTTGGACCAAACTCAAAACGGCACGGATACGGATATCCTGTAGTCGAGCATTTTAGTCCTAGACTCAGTCCTATATGGTGTGCACATTTATACATAGTAAACGCTATGCCACTACAAACTTACTAATGGGGAAAAGCCTTAAAAGTGTAACGCGTGCCGCTGCGAACGTTAGAGGAACAAAACACTACTTAAATATTGACGTGAAGTTTTGCCTTGATCAATAGCATGTTGGCGTACGAACCGCAGGTACGCCCGTAAACTTACTTTATACCGACATCCGGAATTCTTGTAAAAGCCATCTTTGTACAAAAACATTTGTTTGTTAAACAGACCGATAACAGTGCGTCTTTAGGCCGGTTATTACAGATGCATGGAATTCGAAGAAAAACGGATATATTAGTAACGCTGAATATCTATCGGAAAAGACATGTAGACTGGACAAAACATTTTCATTTTATATGTCTCCCTGTTCGGCCAGAACTGTCAGATTCCAAATGGTCATTTTGCAAAGAAAGCTGCACAGAAAAAACGCAATGTTCAGAGCTCTGCCTCTCTCCACCTTGAAGCGTTCGGTCGTCGAAGGCAGTTGGTGTAGCTAAATGGGAAAGGCGAACGGTAAATCGCTTAAAATGTCACGAGAAGGATCAAACTTTTTTAGGCCTGAGTATCCATTAGTCTGAGAAGAACAGGAGCTAGGGGGTTCGATACGGGTGCCAAGGAGAGAAATAAGCTCCAAACGGCTCAAACAACGATTCGCATCAGGTCAACCAAACAACCAGGTCCAGCACATCCTGCATCCAGGTCAGCTGCGCCGGCCACGAGACGCCTCCTGCCAGCGCAGCGGCTTGTGAGGAAGGTCGCAGAATGCTCGGAAAGGCCGGGCCTCAGGAGAGTCCAAGAATAACTCAGTGGAACTGTGAGAGCACACGCTAACGTTGGACGTTCTAAATCATGTGGCACTGGATGACATAGATATTCTCGTACTTACGGAGACCAATGGCCAACTAGCATTGCCTCGCTAATAAGGGAAACAGTCCAGGTAGGCCAGGAGGTGGCATCTCAGTGTTCTACATTCACAGCATAGAAAGCAACCTCCTGCCATGTCTTGTTGAAGACAATGTTATTGCGTTGAATGGCTCGCGTCTCGTGCCTTTCTGCGCCTGCCTTAGAGTCTGCGTCAAACGGCTAACGTACCTGTTAGTACTAACGTTTTAGCGCAGAAGCCTGTCAGCGGCATCGAAGCGCTGTCAACTCTCAACCACACATTCCCTATAAGTCTAAAAATAACACTAGACTTCGTGAGTATATCTCTAGTCTAGAATCACTTATTGAAAATGATTCGAGTCCGCGGTTTGCGACCAAACTGCGTAGAGCGAGCAGAAGGCTTCGGGTATTGGAAGAATCCAATCTCGATTTTAAAGATTCTAAGTCGTTTTTTAGGTATGCCAATAAACGCTTAAGGGGTAAAGAGGATATAACAGCACTGAAAACAAGTAATACGGTTATCACTGATGACATCTCCAAAGCAGATGCCTTCAAAAACTTCTTTTCCTCTGTTTACGTGGCCCAACCAGGTCCAACAAAAACACTTTGTTTCTCGTCACCAACGCCATCAAGATGTCCGTATTTATTTGTGTTGGAATATAATATCTTGAAGAAAATAAATCAACTCCCATCTAAATGTAGCCTCACCCCAGACTGTATCCCTCCATTATTTTATAAAAGAGTGGCGCATGTTATAACTGAGCCGCTCTCATTAATTTATGCTAGGTCTTACGAAGAAGGTGTTGTGCCTGATTTTTTCCGACAATCCGTAATTACGCCTGTACATAAAAAAAGGATCTAAGTCGAATGTTGATAACTATAGACCTGTCGCACAATCATCAATAGCGTGTATATTATTTGAAAAATTACTTGTGGATCACATATTTAACTTCATGCAGTCTGAGGAAATGCTTGACGAGCAGCAACGTGGCTTTACTAAGGGCAAATCTACAGCAACGCAGCTAGTTGAAATGGTTCAAGATTGGGCCATTTATATTAACAAAAAGAAAGCATTTGGTTGTATATACTTTGATTTTTCTAAAGCATTTGACAGAGTAAACCATTTTAAACTTTTACAGAAACTAATTGACCTAAATATAGACAAGCACACTGTTTTATGGATATCAAGTTATCTAACGAATCGAAGGTTTTGTGTGCGGGTCAACAACAGTTTTAGTCAGTATGGGGTGTGTCCCTCGGGCGTGCCTCAGAGATCATGTCTGGGCTTATTGTTATTCTGTATATTCATTTTAGATCTTAAAAACGTTATACCCGGAGCCCTTAAGCACAAACTATATGCAGATGATCTTAAACTTTACGGGCCATCTGGCACAAAGGCTGACAGGGAAATATTACAGAAAACAATTGACTCCATCTCCGATTGGTGCGTCAAAAATTATATGATCATTTCGGTCCCTAAATGCGCCGTTGTGTGTCTGAAGGAGGGCCACGTCTACACACTTGATGGACAGGAGATACCCAGAGTAAACAGCATTCGCGATCTTGGGGTAACGATAACACTGGAGCTAGATTTTAACATTCACATTACGCAAACCATTCAATCTGCTAGTCTTATATGTAACATGATATTTCGTTGTTTTATTATCGAATGTCCATTGTTTTATATCCGCCTCTATAATAGCCTTGTAGTTCCCAAATTCATCTACAGCTGTGAAGTCTGGCGGCCGTATTTAAAGAAACATATTGATGCAATTGAAAAAGTTCAGTCTAAATTCCTTCGACGTGTTGCATTGAGATGTAAGGTAGAGCGTAGCAGTCTCGACTTACTACCTATATCAGAACGACACTCGAGAGCAGATTTTAAAATGTACGCACGAATATCTCAGTCGAATAGACTCCCCATCTTTTTTAATATTCGAAACAACAATCTGCGCAGTACTCAAACCATATCGTCAAAAATAGTTGCACGATCTGACCGAATCAACAATATGTTTTCGTGACGGATGGCGAGAATGTTGAGAACTATGAATTCGTGATATAATATTATAAACTTTACTTTTACATATATATCACGCACTGATACTATTGCGTCCTTGTATATGGTTCATTTTTCTTTATGCGTCTTATATTGTGCCTTGTATATATTGAATAACCAACTTGTGAATAACCATGTATATAATTATATTCCCTTTGAGAACAATAAAGGAGCACTTGAATTGAATTGAATTGAATAAGTACAAAGTTGGGTACTTTTTTTTTTTTTTTTTTTTTTTTGTTTTGTTCTGGGAGGTTTCGGTAATGCATGATGCACATGCGCCACTAGCAGCCTGCGTGACTAGTGTGAGACTCGCAAACCCACTAAACCCGGATTCCTCCCCACCCCCCCAGGCTCGGTATTACTTTGGCATTACATCGAAACCGTGGGAGAGGCGTCCCTGCCGTTCTCCTTCAATCAGCTCTATCCCTGACTATCATCCCGCATGTCTACCTGCGGTTGGATAGGGGGATGCCATTTTGTAATCCGTCCTGTGAGGGTGCGTCGAGACCATGAGGGCCTGGCTGCTCCCCACCCCCTCCCCCCTCCCTCGGCTCCTCGTCTCGACCACTCTCCCGAGAGACCCGCTCAAACCTCTCCCGCCTGGCCGTTTCCTTGGCTGTCTTGAGTGTCAAAACAGCGTCGAACAAGTTCGTCGCCTCCCTCCATGCCTCCGCCGAAGTCATCATATGGGAGACCACCTCCTTGATGGGTCGGCCCCTCACAGCGGTTGGTGCTGCGTCCCGTGCTTCCCTGAGAGCATCACACCGCAGAACAGTATGCTCTACGTTGTCCGTTTCTCCAGAGTCGCACAGTACGCAGATATCGCTGATGGCCTTCTTGATCCTTGACAGGTAGCTCTGGAACTGGCCGTGTCCGGTCAGAACCTGAGTCGTCCAGTAGGAAAGCTCCCCGTGTCGGCGGTCATACCATACCCTGAGGTCCGGTATCAGACTCTTGGTCCAGCTCCCTGTGGTCACACCGGGTCTTACCTGCGCCCATTCCTCATGCCAGGCCGATATGGTGGCACTCCAAAGTTGGGTACTGTACGACCTTGATCAGCCCGAACAACTTGAGTGACACAATGGCTTTAATGACACGCTCATCAATTACGATTGCAGGCTCGTGGACCTCCCTCGACATCAACGTTAAAAAAATATAACCAGATTTCGGCTACCGATGTGTTTGCAACTATCGCAGGCACGGACATAATCAAGTTACAAAGTGACAATAACAACTTATTTTAAGTTGGTGCAGCACTCCGAGCTCACGTCCGCCTTGCGGTTGATTTCGCAGTGAGTAGTTGGGTACAAGCTGTCGAACCCGGTGGCGTAGTGCATTTGCGTGCGTCTTGCGACCGAAGGAGACATAGATTTGCACAGGTTTGCCAGAAGCTATGAAACAGTATGGCGTGGCGAGGAAATTGAACAACTGCCTAGAAAGTGTGCAGGCCATCTCAGCTTAGCGATATGAGTAAGAAGCGGTCAACAGATACAGCATGCAGTCTTCCAGGAACGCAGCTTATCTATTGACGCTGAAGTAGGCCGTGTTCTCGGCGTCCTTGTAGACTGCGAGCCTTGATCAAGAAAAGCTAATCTAAGCGTAGTTATCCAACGTCCTAAGCTTACTGCTGTTCTTTGTCACACTGAAGTACCTCATTGACCAGATAAGAGGGCCCAGGAAGCATGTTGAGGTCTATCCATATGTGAATGATCTGGTAAATTATAGGTCTAGCAGGTTTCAGGTGCAGCAGGCTCTAATTCTACTTTACGAGGCTAGGGCAGAGTAGGACAGATCTGACTGTTAACTTGGCTAAGACGGAAGCTATAGAGCTTAGAAGAGGAGAGGGTATCGCGGTTACTGGGTATCATTGGGCGATGAAATCATCTTACATTGTCGTAGCGTCGGCCCTTAGATAATTTGACCTCAAGATAGTCCCAAATGCTACATATGGAGGGAGAACCTTACTGCGCAAAACCTCGGAGTGGATCCTATCACGGCTTCGTTCCTTAATAGAGTAATGGGCTACCATATAACAGTACGGAATCTTCTGGTGCGTCTCCTAGCCTACTAACCGAGGATCTGCGCCGCCGCATCTGACTTTCCGTGAGCAACGCCTAATCATTAAAAAAAAGATTTATGAGCAAATGTGCGATGAAGGGTATATACTTCTTCGAAACGGAGGCTCTACGGACTAGCGCAAACCAGGAAGCTATGCGGATAAGCTCGTGAAAGGAAGATACATATGTATATGTATATATATATATATAGAATTACAAGATAGTACATCATTTATTATAATTTTTATAATTTCGCTGCGGAGGGCGGGGATTCCGTGCGTCCTGGAACCACCTGGGCTTTCAAGAGACGACGGTAAGCGCCCCGACGGTATGACTCTGATACCCTTCTATAAGGGTCGTTCCCTGGTGTGGGATGCGACGGTGACCGACTCTCTGACCCCTTCCCTTGTCGGTCCCGGCGCGTCCCGCCGGGGACTGCCGTTACGCGAGCTGAGACCTCAAAGATGAGAAAGTATGCGGACCTAAGTCGGGCGCACCACTTTTCGCCATTCGCGTTCGAAACGATGGGTGGCCCTGGGCCCTTCACGGTAACATTGATCTCTCGGGTTGGCGACGCATTACGGCAGGCGACAATGGACAAGAGGGCGCACGCCTTCTTCTCCCAGCGACTGTCCCTGGAGATCCAAAGAGGTAACGCGACCTCAGTGCTCGGAACTATGAGAGACTGGATGGACCCGGACCTTCGTGCCAGGACTTCCTCACGGGCATGAGCGATAGAGCGACTACGGCGCGCAGAAGGAGCAACTAGGTCGACGAGCAGCAACGCCGTGAAGCATTTCATATATTCTTCTAAATTATATATATATATTTATATATATATATATATATATATATATATATATATATATATATATATATATATATATATATTTATATATATATAGAACATATTGTGATGATTTATTAATCATTTACAATACGTTTGCACACTCGGCAGTGCTCGTCTTAATAAAAATGGTGGTAAAAAGTAACACGTGAAGTTAAGAGTCAGTTGTCCGTGTCCTTGCTTGATGGTAGCCCCCGCTCTTATGGACCCGGTGAGAGCGGTATATCCTCAAGGTTCCTTGCAAAGTTAAAACGGTGAGATCCATAAGATTCCTCTTCGTGACGCCGAGCCCCAAGAGCGGAACTATGAGAGACTGGATGGACCCGGACCTTCGTGCCAGGGGGCGGGCAGGACTTCCTCACGGGCATGAGCGATAGAGCGACTACGGCGCGCAGAAGGAGCAACTAGGTCGACGAGCAGCAACGCCGTGAAGCATTTTATATATTCTTCTAAATTATATATATATATATATATATATATATATATATATATATATATATATATATATATATATATATATATATATATATATATATATGGTGCGAGCGGTATATCCTCAAGGTTCCTTGCAAAGTTAAAACGGTGAGATCCATAAGATTCCTCTTCGTGACGCCGAGCCCCAAGAGCGTCCTCGCAGATTCGGAGTCCCATACACCACTCATAGAGATAGTGGTGGATCCGAATCTGCGAGGTTTTTGCGGGTCGGGGAGCGCCGCTCTTAGGAACTCGACGTCATATTTGGCGATCTTGTCTTGCCGTGCTTTTGCCAGGTCCCGGTTCGGGCCGCAAACCTCGGCATCTAAAACCCAGACCTCGGTAGGTGTTGTTATTTCGAGGTCGGGCTTTAGACCCGGTGCGCCCGGTCGACGGAATACACGCTCACGAACCACCTCATGACCCCTTTCGCGGAGAAGACGCGCCACGCGATCACAGACGTCGTCATGTCTCTTTACGGTTTGTTCGTGTGTTGTATCGCACATCTGAGCGACATGAGCCAACGTCTCAGGCGCATGACACCCGTGCCTACAACGTTTGTTGTAGCCCGGGCGTCCCCTGGCCAATCTGGCACGCGTTGGTAGTGCGTTGATCCTGAGCTTTAGTAGGTTTAAATACTCCTTACCAGATAGGTAGGGCATACCCTTAATCCAGTAATGTACAAAGGGCGTTTCGTGTGCTTCTTTAAAATGTGCCCTATCGAACGTGTTGTGTAGTTGTTGAGACCAGTAATCGGTCTCTTGTGTAGCGGTCTCAATGGAGGTTCCCAAGCGCTCGCAAAGAAGTCTTGTTTTCGCAATATCTTTTTTAAAGTGCTCGGTGGTTAGCATCCATTGGACCCCAAGGTGCGTGGAGTGTTGTAGTGCTGTCAGGCGGGAGAGGCAGAGTCTGGGAATGAATGTTTGGAGGCAGGGGATGTCCAGACCGCCGTGTGCTGTGTGCGTGTTATGCGCAACGCCCGAACAAGGCGTTCGGCACCGAGTTTTCGAGCTTAAGCCATTTCGACTTAACAACCTTTTATCTAGGTCACTAAGAAGTGCGTAAGATGGTCTGGGACCGGAGACCAGTTTATATAGAAGACGGAGAATGAGAAAGTCTTTCAAAAATATGAGTCTTTGGTGGGGTTTAAGGGGAGCTATCGTGAGTCTGTTGAGTTAATTAAGGAGTATACTCTTGGTGGAGTCAACTCTGCCATTGCTGCCAAAGTCGACTCCAAGATATCTCCATCGATCGCTCATACTTTTAGCTGGCAATTGTCGGTCTCCAACGTTAAATTCTGGTACGGTATTGATGAAACCTTTACCTTCCTTCCTATTAAATAGGTGGGAGATAGTAAAGCTTTTATAAGTATTAATTTCAAGGCCTCGGGATTTCAAAAGTGGGTCCGCAATATTAAGGAGCCGTTGGAGAGTGGATTTCGTGGAGGCTAGGAGGATGAGATCATCCGCAAAGGCTAAGCCCATAAGCCGGAAGTCATCAGTAAGTTGATACCCGATATTAGTTTTGTCTAATTTTGAAAGAATGTCGTCGAGAACTAGATTAAATAAGAGGGGGAACAGAGGATCTCCCTGCCTAACACCCCTAGTTAAAATGTGCGACATTCTTGTCCAAATTCTATGAGAGTTTCAGATGAGAGGTACAAGCGTTCGATATAGTTAATGAATACCTCCGGGTATCCGCGAGTCCGGAGTGATCACAGGACGGAGTCATGACTCACCATGTCGAATATATATATATATATATATATATGTGGTTAACAAGGGCCAAGCGAGGTGAGCCTTGCGTGCGAAAACGTGACCGTGGTGTAGATATAGACGTTAAACAGGCAACGTACACACAGCATACGACCTAGATGTAAGAAATAGTTTCAAACTAGACATATCACGAGTAGCAGTAAGTTGAATAGTTAGCATGAACTGCCACTTGCAAACGATGCCAGATCGCCCCTCAAAAGCCGATTCAGTGCAGCAGCACGTCTTTCGCTGAACGCTACGTCAACAACATTGACGTCAGAGCCCGTCAGAGATCTTAGGTGTATTACTGTGAGCCAGTTTTTTTTATTTGTGTTATGTTCCCGAAAAAATACAAACTTCCCACGTTCATGATATTATGGAAAATGTCGCTAAGGTCAACAGGCGACTTCGGTATTATTCGCACCGAACCTGAACTAGGCACAAAGCAAGCAGCCACCACATTGCTAAGCTATTCTTGGGACTAGTGTTCGCATTTTTTTCTAAAATCGGCGGAATCGGCGGCAGCTCTTCACCGACCTGCACGCAGCCTAGAGGCAGATCTGTTTGCAGAGAGCTAGAGATCATTCGCAAGGCGGCGCCGTTCACTATTACATAGATTCAATGAAGGTTCATAAAGGTGAAGGTTCGAGGAAAAACCTGCCAAACTAGCATAATAAGCAAAAAAATTAATCGTCAGGTTTGCAAGAAGACCTTCAGAAAGCGAACACCTAAGATTTCGATCCGCAATGCCACGAACTGTGTAAGAAAAATGCTTACATTATAGTAAATTCGTAAGTTTGCAGATGCGGCTCGAGCATAGCGGAAATGTGAATGCCGCTGTTAGGCTTCTGTTTGTGCGTAACTCATTATAAAGCCTATTTTCGCTTCAAAAGGAAGACACTGCGTGTTAGTATGTGCACGAGCATGAATATGCAATTAGGAGCCCATACAAACATGTTCTAAACTATTTGTTTTTTAAGTAACTTTCTGCTGCGAGACCGCGCTTTAGTTTTTAGCCCTCTTGACGAAATACGTTGTGATTGACCTGCTCATTGGTGTTGCTTGGTGCAATAAATAAATAATAATGATGGACTTACTCAGCTCCGATGCCTAAACAGGGGGACAAACCCTAGATATATCTCAACATGTCCGGCCCCGGTGTATTGAAGATGTGCCTCACATTGATTTCAAGCCCGTAAAAGACGGAAGATAGTCTCGACATTCTTCTTTAAACGTGTTGTTAATTCTAGGTCACATAACTTATGCGCGCTTTTACGGCGTGTTTTTGTTGTTCATGAAGGTGTTCGTGTACATGCAACGTCAGCGCCTTAGGTGAGGTATAAAAAGGTGACATGTAAACTCAGGTATGCATGTCAATGGCGTGAAATGCATTTATTGAGTGATTAATAAATCAATCAATATATGCATATGTGTCTGTATGAAAAAAGAATCATTATTGGTTAAGTCGCGGAACGGTGCCGCAACGCTAGCCTGCGGATATCATTAATCCTGGGTGGGGTTTCGGCGGAGTAGATGACTTGTTTCTTGTGTAGGCGCAGTAATAGCGAAATTACTAAAAATAAGTGGCTCACTGGGCATAGCGCATTTCCAATGTGCAATTTCAAGGCGCCTAGTTGGACCCTCGAAAAACCGAGCATACCAGCGTGTTTAGAAGAAAGCGCCCTAAGAAGAAGAAATTACTTCCAACGTGGGCAAGCGGAAAAATAGTCGAATGAATGATTGAATAGGTTCACACAGTTCCTGTAATGTCTCCTCATTCTTGAGCAATCGCGCTCAATATCTCAACATCTTGTCAATATGTTTATAAAACACACATTTTTAGGAAAATCCGCATTTTGTGGAAATTATTTTGGTAACAAATCGTTGGTGGTTCAGTTTGTGATACGATTACCGTTTTCTTCTGTTTCTAACTGTTTTCATCTACCCCGATGTTGTCTAGCGTTTTTCTAACGCCCTATGCTAAACAGAGGGGACCTTAACGTCTGGTATGCGTTTGTCTGGCGGCTAAAACCGCCTCATCTCTATTAGCATGGGACTCTATGGGGATCCGGCATAGAGGGATTTACGGTATTCAAAGGTTTTGAATGTAAAAAGCTCAACTATGAGTAGTCACAGAATCTCGACTTTTGCAAACGTCTGTAACAAGATTATTTTTCGTTTGCCAGCCAGGATTGGGTGTCTTCTAAGCGAAGCGCTTTTGTCAGCCGGGAGCAGAAAAATGTTCTTCCAAAAAGACGTTGGTATGTTCGGTTTCTATATGAAACAACTAGATATCTCGAAATCGCTAACTTTGTAAAGCTATGTCTGTTTAGACATATCCATATAACACATTTTAGTAATTTCACTTAGTATTATTAATATTGTTTTTTTAAGAAGCAGGTTTAGTTTAAAGATATGATATTTAGATAAAATAGATAAATTTGCGTTAATGTGAGATGCTAATAAGAAAAGGTAAATAACAGGTATTTTGCAATGGCTTCGGAAAATATTAGGTACAGGTTGTCTACTAATTATGAAATGTGTCAGATTTTTGCTGAAATTTCACCGACTGTAAACACGCGACTTTCATCTGCTTATTCTGCCGCGTTTCACAGGTTGGATTCCTGTCTCCAGCTGATCTCCACCTGTATCGAACCTAGGTTACTAGATACTCTATCCATACTTAGGGAGCTCAAATAGAGGGGCACACTATCAATTGCAACTCAACGAATTTCACGTCAGAGAAGACGTTTACATTTCACCTTAGCGTATATGTACTCCGCCCTATAATTATCTACCCACTAGTTCGGTATTTACGACCGTTGTTCTTAATAATCATCGAGTCTATGTTTGTGCGCTACCCCAGCGCTTGGGGAGAATTGTTGCGATCGTCAGAGGTTTCGGCTTAAAATCGGAAATGTTGTGGGAAATTGTTTACGTTGGGTCGGAGGGTGAAGAAAAACGCCCTATCGCCAGAAGGCGAACCCAAATTTAACTGTCGATTCGCGGGTTAGATCGTTTTGGTCACTTAGACAAATATTTGGCGGAGACCCAGCCTACAGGCAGTTAAACCTCTCATGTTCCTGATATCAGATAGCTCGAAGTGTTTCACGGTACGAAAATCGAGGGCTTACGTGATTTTATTTTGGTAAAATGCCAGTTTATACTTAGTCGACCACAGATCAACACAGTGGTGATTCATTTGATGTTTTTATTGCGTACTTCTTAGAACTCATTATTTGAAAAGAGCTCATGTTGACGTTTACACACACATATATATATATATATATATATATATATATATATATATATATATATATATATATATAGCCCCATAGTGGCAATGATTGCAACAGAACAGTATACGAAATTATTATTTAACTGCTGTAGCTGTCTTAAACATTTCCAAGACATGTCTTATTTAGAGCCGTTACCAACTTGCACGTCAACTTGGCATCTGAGTTCGTTTTACCGAATGTCGAACAAATAACAAGCTAGACAAATTTTATATTATTGGTAGTAAAACCGAAAGTCCGTCTGGTCATGACGGCTAAGCTTCCTAATGGGGATAAGTGAGAGATTGTCACGGTTCAGACTGCATCTACGAGCCACTCTAGTCAAAATGTGTCTGTATGTTTCAAAACATGCTGATATCCTCCTCTAAGTATTGTTGTCAAATTGATCTGCAATAGAGTAGTTTAGAACCACAAGGCCTCTATATATAAACGTCTAGCCGTTTAATAGTGAAACACCGACATATGATGTTACAAATCCTCTTACATGGCTCAGCAACATTTGCAAGGTACTGACTGAACCCTAGGTGACGGGTGGCTTTCACCCCCTGCCTTTAGAATATTTTGTAAACAGCTTGTGTTGCGCACCGCTATAAATAGTTAAGGTATTTTTTACATTAATGCATTTAAAACGATATTTTGAATAGGATTTGACCTAACGAGGAGCCTTGGGAAACTTCTAACGGGCATGACCACGAGTTACTATTATAATAGTTTACTTTTACACAAAAATACCTTTGAAATAGATAAGACTTCAAATCAATTTAATGGAATACGGTCGACGTCTGACGCTTGAGGCTTGCTTAGAAAAAACGCATGGTACATACGATGCGATCATGCAAATCGCTTATCTGGTTTAAAAAATGGTGACTAGCTGAGTGGCTGAAGATCGTCCTTTGGAGAAACCATCTTGTTGAATGTTCACGCCTGCCAGATTCAAGAAAATCAAATAGAGTTTTCGAAAAAGATTATACAGGCAATGCATAGTTGCACGATCGATCAGTAAGTCTCAATAGACTCACGAATCCCTTTTTCAAAAATATAGTACCAGAGGCTTACGGAATAAGAATAAAACATCTTCATCAATATAAGACCATACGCAAATATGACCCCAGGGCTCAGCTATTAACGGAGACGTCTGCATATGAAATTTAGTAGGTTGAGCGTTAGGATGTTTAAAAATATTGTTGTTTGCGCTGTTTTCAAACTCCATATCTTAGATCCATTTTATCCACATTAAATTTACATTTAGATTTAAGATCGGCCTCTAAATGTATGTTTAACTGAGAATGCATCTCAAGCGTTTATTCGCATTGCTGTATAAAGACTCAAAGGTGTGATTCTTTAAGAATGCTTCCAGCAGTCAGCACGCTATACTTGGGAGGCTGGAACAACCTATTCAAATAAAATTGCTTTTTTGGACGGTTACGACTTGTGCATAGAAATAATAGCTAGGTGGGTAACAATTTCTTAAATAATAGTTGAAACGGTGTATAATGTATTATCCGCTCCCGATACAGCGTTACGGCAATCGGCGTGACTCGCTGTAACGTGTACTTTCCGTTAGCCAGGTTAGCAAGATAAGCACAACGTCAAACTTTTAAAGAATACACACATTTTTTAGAGCATCTCATTTGTTCAGACTTTTACTTTATTAAGGACTGTAAAAAAGTGCGCATTAGTAAATATGCATATAAATATATAAGCATATATACTTGTATATATGCATGCATCCTACACTTTAGCCAACACAAGAGAGTTTATGCACTGACGGAGGCGGAGATGCAGCACTCAATACTTTAATGTCGACGTTGGTGGACATGTAGGCCACTGGTGGAATGACATGCGTTGCGTTTAATGCGCATAATAATAATAATAATAATAATAATAATAATAATAATAATAATAATATAATAATAATAATAATAATAATAATAATAATAATAATAATAATAATAATAATAATAATAATAATAATAATAATAATAATTCATCATAATTATTAAATATTGTGTTGAATGAACGTTTTTACAGTTAGCAGTTAAATTAGTGTCAGCCCTTGAGGTCTTAAATAGAAGCAGCGTTTTCTTAAAATACAGCCAATGACATCATTTGTAAACACCGCTTTGCGTCGGTCGCCCCTAATAACGTTCGTGCGTTTTGCAGCAATATCCCTTAAAAACAGCTACCCGAAGATGACAACTGATTCTCCCTTCTTCGCGGTGTCGGCGATGAAATTACAGGACCTAGTGTCTTCAATGCAATAGGCAAGAAGCGGTAGCTTGTTGATAGGTCGAGATACTTTATTCGCTTGTCTGAATCTGTGTGTTTTGCGAACTATCCACACCCGACTTATTATTAGGATTGCGGTTGCGTTTGATGGTGGGTGACGGACGTAGGATTATCAGTCATACATGGCTGAAATTGCTGTCTTAAATCGGGAACAGCGACTTGACAGCGGCCCGAGAGAGAACGACAATTGTCCAGGAGTAATTGAGCCAAGACAATGGTAGTGACGATCAAAGCGGACATCGCTTTAATTAAGATCCGCCATAGCGGCCAAAGATGGTTCGCTTTGCCTACGTCAATAATCCCTGAAGGTTCCCTCCGATTATCGCCGACAGTTGCCTGCACCAGCTAATTAAGAGAGTGCAATTCGTACCAAGGCATACTTTAAGCTCACTGAATTTAACCTGGATCATCAGATTTGTCGACCGTCTCTGCAGAGAGTCAAAACGCGATTACTATCCATATCGATTGATACACGTCGTTATATTGGTATACTTACAGGTCCTCTCAGCCGATATGTAGGGAAAAGGTATGGTGTGATAGATCAGCCTGGCGCTTCCTGGCCTAATACAGGTGCTCGGCTACACTTTGCAAGAAAGCTAGCACTGCATTAGCAACAAACAGTTTGTGTCATTGTGACGACATAGACAAGAATCGGATGGCATATTGTCGTTTCTGGCACGTTGTGGAAGAGTTGCAAATTCTGGCAGTTTTGCTCAGAACTTTGCAACTTCTCGTATTTGACGTCACGGCCAAAACCAGCGTCAACCTTATTATCAATGCTATATCAATTCCTAGCGTACGCGTTACAATTTGGAAGAAATAGGTATTCTGCGCCACTCCATGCTGTCGACAACCGATGGTCTAGCTTGTCAACTAGCTAGACCATTGGTTATATATATATATATACATATGTATATAAACCTTGACTTTAGCCAGTTTTTGCTCGCTCTACAGCTCCAAATTCGATACACACCTACTCTAACTTACTGTGGATTCACAAGCACTTTGATCTGCTATAGAAGTCCAAGAGGGACGCCCAGAGGCACTGCAGCGGGGATTAGATCATGTTTGCACACCAACTTGCAGAATCTCCTCAAGATTACGGTTGTAGATAATCGTGCAGACATTTTTATGATAAACATTATTGAGCCTTGTTAGCTCGACTACTTAAAGCAACCGCATCCAAGGATCCATAAACGCATCGCTGGCTAGCTGGACCAAACCAGAGGACCAAAACAGGACGGAGCGGTTGATTGCTAAATGATTGCATATTACCTGTGAAGTGCGAGTTCCAATGCTATCTCGGAAACTACCTGCAGCAGTCAGCAATCTCTCTCTCTATGATCCGGTTGAAGTAGTGTATGACCATTACTATGGAAAAATCTAGATTAGGGCGTTAGTGGAAACGTACCTTGGCATAGGGCGCAGGTGAAGCACGCATGAGACACGCAGAAAATCATTACCAACTCAAATCTGCATTCAGTCATGACGGTTTTTAAGACGCGCGTCTAATAACTTGCTTGCCATATGCTTTAACAATAATTGCATGAATCGCCCTTCCCACACGCTTGAGCCTCGATTCGCGAGTTACACAGAATGCGTATGGGCGACTCACTGCAGTAGGCAGTAAGCAAAATGCGTCTCTGTAGTGTGTTTGTTGTGTTAGGAGCTTAGTTAAACTATCGTATGCAGCTGTAGGCGAATGGAATTGCAGCTTGCTTTTGTTCTCGAGCGCGCATTCTTCAAGGCTGTTGACAGTTCGTTCTGCCTCGTTATGTTGCGAAATTTCGAGCGCTGGATTTAGCGTTCCGCACCCCGGCCCCACTACAACAGTACCCTTCAGTAGTTTCAATATGCCAGACCATTGCACCATACCTCAACGAGTAGCCACTGAGTCAGTGGCACAAAATAGCCTTTTCAAAAGCGGGGCGCTGAAAGCCACGTCTTGGTGTATTTCGATGTATATGATGCAAAATGCCTGCTCTCTCTATAAATTTACATATATATATATATATATATATATATATATATATATATAGTGTGTGAGAGAAAGAGAACACAATACGAACTTTATTTAAATGGTAAAACATTGCCAAAACAGCGGCACGTATACCGATGCAGTTCCTGTACGTCCTTCCAGCGTTGAACTTTGTGGCACGAATTGGCAGGATGGTAAACGACGTGGATTGTCAGCGGAATAGTATAAAAGGTCTCGTGGACGGGAACTGTGTTTGCGCGTCAAACCCGGACCGATCGATTTATGGTGCCTGCGCCTAGATAACCTAAGGGTATCGATCGGAATGCGTGCTGCCTTGGCTTAATAATAGGCGAAATAAGATGAGAGTGCAACGACATGTAGCAGACCTCCCTGCAAGAGAACCGCTAGCGTCTGTTGCTGCCCATCGCAGCAGTGGGTGCAACCTGTCTGGGTATGGGGGTCGAAGTAGGCCCTAAGTAAGTCAAATGCTGGAATGTAGCGCGGAATTGCGGGGTGACTGATTTGACTGATCTGGAAGGAGTAGGGTAGTGGAAGCTTCCTCCTGAACCGTGATAGCGGGGAAGGAGGGGGTTCTGGTGGTCCGTCAATTCGAACCGGCGGCGCTCCTTGCTATATGCCGGTGCATAACCCCACCCAACGACGGGAATTAATGTAAGTATCTCTCTTTATCTCTCTTTTACTCTCTTGTTAAATACCTACCTGAAAGCATCTTGATGCGCTGCGCCTAACGTAAAAACACTAGTGCTTATACGGTTGTTGCTTCTTGGCGAAAACAATGACTCTCGAATCCAGACCCTCATTGCGCAGCATGCGGAGAGCAGTTCCACCAGGTCCGCGAGGGAGCCATCACTGTGGTCGGTCGAGTGATACTATAGACTCTGTCTATGGACAGAGGTATTGAGTATCGTTCGATCTATAGTTCCAAAATCTAGACAAATTGTGACAACGTGCACTTGCGTGACAGAGTGCTACAAACGCTGACATAACGACTCGAAGAGCTTGCTAAGAAGCAGAGCCGTCTCACGTGAAACCAACAATAACGTGCCATGTGTTGCCCCACGTCGAGTGACGTTCTCAGGAGGTGTCAACGCGCCGGGCAGACGATTTGTCGGTAGTCTAGCAAAGTCGCGCCCGAGATATCGAGAGTGATAGAGACCAGACATGTCGCACGCAGGTCAACGAACGTGCTTGCACCACGAATTCAATAGACATTTCTGTTCATTGCCTCTTCCGCTTCATAGTGTAGTGCTCAAACGCCCCATTGTGACTGTAGTTCCTTACTGTGTCATTAGAGCCCCCATCCCAAATATGAGCTAAGCTATTCCTACAAGAATTTTGTAACCCCAAAACCCGTTTCATAAATAACAATTCAACTCACTCTAGTAAATGCAGGTATGCCTATTCTGTTATATTCTGGTTATATTCTGAGCGTTGCCGTTGCGAGAAAGAGCGGGCGCGGTATGCATTGGCAGCACGTGTGGGTTTTTATTTGCTGGTGTCGCTTGAATTGCTTTTCCCACTCGAAATTCAATACGGCTTCGGGAACTGCTACTATTCGGCCTTGTTTTGCTCCTAGATAAGTTAATGTATTTACAAATTTTACTTTATTACTAGCCTTACATAGAACGTCGTCTTTCATCAGTCGCCGACCACTTTTTCGAAACGAAAGTGCTACTGTTTTTTGCCACTTCATGCTAAGGCTTATCTCGTCCATGCAATCAATAAATCGCTTCAATCCCGATTAAACCTTGAATGGAAGGTTCCTGCTAAAAATCATCATCCATCTGCGTACATAAAAGTACTTGACCACTCTCGGGTCCACCGCTAACTCACCCAATTAGGTGGGCTTCACGATATTACCGAAAGGAGCAACAGACTGAGTCGGTCGTCTTGGACCACTCATGTGGTCTCTGCTACTTCTCCCACAGTCCCCATACCATTATCGGTGCATACTGTACTCATCTTACAAATGATTCCAAACATTTAAGCAATTGATAAAAAATTCTCCCATAGGTACATTTTCTATATTTCTGCTTTTTTGCGCTAGGTCAAGGGCGGCCTTAAGGTCCATAAATACCGTATAAGGTTTTTTAAATCTCTGCTAGCAATTAGCGCACGGCCGTATAAGTTAACCTAGTTTTTTAAGCCCAAGTTGTTTTTCTGGTACAACTTTTCTCTTTTAGAGGAAGTACTGTCAAGGTGACACTGATTGTGATTGCGCGAGATGTCCACCGGATGCTGCCGTTTTGTTTTGTGTTTCAGCCTCTTGTGCGGTTGTTTCTCTGCTTCTTGCAGCAGCTACTACTCCCGGTGTTCCCAGTACTTTTCCTTTTTTCATCGTATGCCACTTGCGTCACTTTGTCCACCATTATTCCAAAACGGCCTCAGTACCGGAAAAATATCTTTACGTATTCTCTGGTTAGCCTCTTGGCATTTTTCGCTGCTTTACACCTTTCTTTTCATTCCTGCTTTGAACTTTTCTTTTCACTCCTGCCAGTTTACGCCCTTAAGGCTCGATTTGATTCGCCCCTGGTGAGAACACATTCCGAAATCTTCTAAAAAATATCGCATTCATCCAGAGTTGTCCCAGCCTGCGACTGCCCTTCTCTCTGCTGCTGCTAATTTGAATGCTATCTCTATAGATATGTGCATTCTAAGCCTTGCTCATTGCTGATATTATGCATTTTCTCCTAAAAATGTGACGTTTACGTGTGAGACAAAAACGTCGGGAATTGACGCCCTCCGCTCTTTTAAGGCCCTCCGCCCTTTAATGTTTTTTGTCCCACTTTCTAACCACAATCCTACCTCCGTTATGATATTCAAGAATGCTTCAACTCATTTCAAGCTACCCTTGTCCAACCTGGCATTAAAATCCCCTGCTAGAATCATCATTGCCGTTTTTGGCGGCACAATTTCGACCACAAGCATGATACGCTCTTTTTTCAGTTGACTCTACAACTGTCGGTTTTACTGTCCCTTGACGCTTCTGCTACAAGCTTTTCCGCGATTATTCCTATTCTAATTTCTTACATTTCTGCTCTCGTAAATACTTAAACCACTCTACTTGGCGTGCCCCGTCCCTCACCATTCTGTAGTAGTATGTGATGTCCTCAAAAGCTCCTCAGATTAAAAGGCTTTACAGCTCAGGTTTCTGACAAGATTAGAAAATCTACTGCTCAGAGTACTTCCGCGCCTGATAGTTATAATATACTATTAGGTATATACTATGCCCTTTGCAGTTCCACAGCACTACCTGAATATCCCGCGCAAGGATTTCTGTGCCACTTCCCCCTTCTTTTACGTTCTCGTGCGGAGTCCAAATGTTTGGGGCACGCTTGTTTTACTTAGGCCGAGAATCATTTTGACATATTGCTTTTACTGAAACGCTTGTAATTAACCCAACATATATTGCATTTTTGTGCCATATAACATATTGTGGACAAGCTATTAAATGCGCAATTATGGGAAGTCCTTAATGGGACGTGACTATCTCTGTTCGGATCACAGAATGGTTTCTAGGCATAATTAAAACTGCTTGTTTTTGTGTTGGCTAGTGGAAGATATCTCTCGAAGGAGAACCGCTTAAGTCTATTTGCAGACCTCCTTTATGTCGTATTCCCTATCTCTCTATGTCTCACTTCCTTTATTGCCCTTACAGAACGTACGTGTATACAGACAGACATACAACTGCATAGCCGTATTTGCAAATACACACGTGCATCCCTCCAACTTTTACGTTCCGTTTTCTGTGTTCGTTCTACGACTCGGTGCTTTCTTGAATTCCTCCCGTTTCACTGCTGTTGATGCTTCTAATACCGCTGCTGCGGCTAAATAGTAGTGAAGTTTGCTTCCGTTTTCGGTTGTCAGGAACGGCACCTAAACGGCCGGCTAACTGTGTAACAAAAGTTAGAGACGGCAAAAGCGGTGGCTCAAGTTTCTCTACGAATTTTGAACCTCAGTCTCATGTGGTGGTCGGGGGGTGGCGGCCCAGGTGGCTCCATAAAGAGCACAGGTGGTGCCTCGCAGTTATGCCACTCAGCCGACGTGCTGAGATGGGGAAGGGCAATCCCTAAGGCAAGTGTTCTTTCATGTTTCACTCGTACACGCTGCTGCTGCTAGGGCTGCCGCACGGATACACACGTTTCTCGTGTCGTCGTCGTCGTCATCGTTGGCTGTCATGTCCGCTCTGTGTAGGCGTTGTCCTTACCTGCGCCGTTCGCTCGTTCGGTCGTCTTTCGATCGTCGATCATACGTTTCTGTACGACTTTCCACGAGAAGCTCTCCTCCCGGGCTGCAGCCGGCCCCTCGGCAACTTCCCCTGGCCTCGCCCGCGAAGATAGATAGACGGACTGATCCACCTCGCCGCGCTTCTCCACCGCTACCAGAACGTTGAAGCAGGTGCGACCTGATGCAATCGGCGACCAGCTGTTGTTTGTCAGTCACCATATAGTTGCTCTTGCTGTCTCTAATGCCGCTGCTTTTTCCTCTTATCTTAGCCGCAACTCGTCGCCTCCGCCGCTGCAACCTGTGGCCGTATAACTGCACGTCGAGCCTCTAACATACCTATCCCCCTTTTTCCCCTCCAGCGCATGGTCCCGCGTCAGTTTGTCTTATCAGCTTCGTCTTTAAGCGCGCTCATAGCTACTGGTTGCCAATGTGGCGACCTCATTGGCCATCAGTTAGCCTCGCTGCCGCTGTAGCTGTTCTGTTGCTGCTGCTACTGCCATTAGAGGCAGCTATTGCAAAGGAACGCCATCGTCATGTCCTGTTTCTTGCGTTCCTAGGGCCTGTCTGTATATCTGCCCTTCTGTAGTCTATCTGTCTGTCCATCCGCAAGTCTGCATAGGACCTGCTGGCTACAGCCTAGCACCATCCAGCAAGCCAGCAGCCATCTAGCAAGCCCCCGACCTCATCCCCTATAGGACTAGTGGGGTGCAGAGGGGAACCTTACCCCTCGCTCATCAGCCGGCACCCAGCCGTACTAGCTCGAGGCAAAGCTCTCCATCCGCCAGGGGCGCTGTGTGTCGTCGTCGTCACTCGCTTGCCCGACCGACCGACCGCAGGCTTGCTTCTCACCCCAGGGGGTTTGGGGCCGCTTTGCCCCCTGGCGCCACCCCTTGCCCCGCCACCCGTTACTGTGCAACGTTCAGGCCCGCTGCCGCCCCTATCGGCGGCGGTGGCGGCGATTTCCGCTCGGGCGCAATTCGGCCTTCTCGGCAAAGTAGCGGACTCAGCAGCGGGAAAGGGAGCACGCTTTCCCCTCTCCACGCAAACACAGCCACTCACCCATCCAGCGAGTCAGCGAACCAGACAGGCAGGCAACCAACCAGCCAGCCATCAGCCGTAAGGTAGCTAGTGGCCAGGCCAAGCACGGCTAGGCGCTATAATATATCGAGGGGTAGTGTCGGCGTAGCGGCCTGCCTGACTGACTGTGTGTGACGTGTCGTCTGACTGAGCGCCACAGTTATTGAATCCGACGCAGGGTGCGCCGGTGACGACGGTGGTGTCCCTTCTGCCCCTTCAACTTAGTGGTCGCTTCTTTTTCTTCTTCTTCTTCGCCGTCTTCTTTTTCCTCTTCTTCCGCTTCTTCTTCTTCTTCGTGACGTGAAGCAGTAGTTCCTCTTTCTCTCCTGGGGGTTCTCTTTCCTTCTCATCTCTCTCTTCCTGCAGTCTCTTCTTCTCCTCCTCCTCCTGATTCTCTCCTCGTGGTCCTCTTTCTTCCAGCTCCATTCGGTGGCGGCGACGGCGGCAGCGGCGGCCTTCTTTCTATCCGCTGAAAGTAGTGCTCAGTTGGTGAACGTGTAACAGGTGGCCAGCCACTGGCGGATGCAGCCCGCAGCGAAAATCGAGTAACGACGAAAGTTGCCGATTGAAGGCGGAAACCAACGACGACGACGACGAAACAACGTTGTTGGTGTTTGTACTGTCTTTGACACTTAACCATATAACGACTAAAGGCAACTAAACAACGATTGCAGTGTACTACTTACCCTCCGTTGACTAACTGTGCCTGTGTGAACATCGCTCGTATTGGATACTCAACATGTCGGTACGTGCCAAAGATTTAGCTAGCCAGCTCGTCGGCAGCGAGGCTGCTCGATGCTCGAACTGTTCTGGGTCGAGGTATCAATTTTTGCAACTACGACAAAGGTTGATGATACCAATAATAATAGTAATAATAATACTAGAAATAAGTTTATATACAGTCAAATGTGTAAGTGTATAGTCGTGGGCAGTCGTGCAACTATAGAGCAGCATTCGTCGTCGGTAATCCTTAAGATGCTGAGAGAAGGGCTGTTAGCCGTCCTGGAAATATCGATTGGCTCAGCAAATTCAATACGCCGAACTCTAAAAGAGCAGTCTCCCAAGTGAAGTTTTAAAGAGTTCGCGCCGGGCCGGGGGGCGGGGGGGGGGGCTTGAGCGTGGGCTGAATCGCGTTGCCCTTTGCGGCATTCAATTGTTTGGCGCGCACGCTTCGACTTTGCATGAAGTGTACGGCAGGCATGTCTCGTTCGCTGAATATAATCGAGATCGCTGCAAGTCGAAATCATGCACACAATCATACCAACGACTATGTCTATCTGCACACGATAACGCCTCTCCTAATCCGAGACGAGATTTGAAGCATAGCTGTTCCTTAGGTGAGGGTCGTACGTTGTACATGGGCAGTGGTGGGCAGAGGTGCATTGCCCGGCACGGATTTATTTTGCAAGAACATCTATCCAAACTGATCGCAGGCTGTCTAGCAGGGCCACTACATGATCTGTTGCCTAGCTTGATTTCAGCTCTCGTCTCAACATCAAAGACTTCAGTTCAACAAAGTTTACTGGCACAGATCTTTGTAGCTGCAAGTGTGGGCGAATTCCGCTTAATGAGAGCTTGCATTCTATAGAACACATAGTGCTGCTGCTGCCGCTACGGCTGATGCTGTTGTGGTTGTTGTTGGCTTCTGTTTAGGTAAGCCGTGTTTAGCCAAGCTTAATTGACTGCTGCCTCGCTGGGGGCGGAGGGCCGTGTTACGCTGCCCTGTGCGGCGGGAAGCGCCTAACTAAAGGGTCGAATAGTGGTAGCACGCGGACCTTGTGCGGCATCCCGTAACAAATTGGCTTCGCGTATTTCCAGACCTTTGACATTTGACAGACAGACAGACAGAGGAACTTGGCAGAGCGCAATTATTACAGCTGTTCAGGTTGACAGGATCTGGCCGACCCGTTTTCCTGGACGTCCTTCTGTCAGCACCTAGCCGCGTAAACTCACCAACGTCCCCGCGCCGTGACGGTTTTGCTTTGGGTCTCTGAGAAGATTTCATTGCGCTAGACACATCTCTCTGCCTGCGAGCCGCACGTTTGCCATATGGCCTTTTAGGACCGGCAGAAATTGTTTTCTGTACATGCGGCATTCATAAGTACGGCAGCGACGTGGCCGAGGAAAACTCAAGCAAAACAAAGGTGTTCACTTTTTAGTTGTGACGCGGCTACACCTGACGTGCGAGCTGTTCAACTGTTGCATAAGCAAGGGTACTTTATGTTATTTCATTTTTTGTCATATAAACTATTTTGTAGGGACGATGTTTTATACAGTTTTGTATCGAGTAAGCACGCCGAATAGCATAGGATTGCAAATGCATGATGCACACGCGTCATTAGCAGCCTGCGTAGCTAGTGTGGAGTTCACAAACGCGGTACACCCGGATGACTACCTGAGTTCAACACATTCTCGCATACTCACATACTCTGTGATATTATATTTTACTCATTTTATTCCCAGTCTATGGTGACTAGAAGATTCGCGCAAGCGGCGCTTGCATCTTTTGTCTTTGAGAGAGAAACAAGTTTTGTTCGGAGCATATTTAAGAAGGCCTCAGGCTTTATTTTGACGGTGGTGAGTTCGACTTGCAGGATCTGCGCAATATGCAATACCTTAATTGCAACAAGTACTGTTTTTTACAGTTTGTTATGTCTCTCTCACTGTGTCGGACGACCAAGTAAGTGGTCCAGATCGTACTAATAAAGTACTTTAATGCTTGGTGCTCTATAGCCTCTCCACACCAGCGTCCACCCTTCCCAGGCCGAATCGTTAATATATTTTTGTATGGATGTTTGTTTTGTTGTTGTTGTTGTTGTCTGTTAGGTTGGTAGTTGCACTGTTGTCGTTCGTTCGTTCGTTCAATCGCTTCAATGAAGGGAAGATACGACGGCTTTTGCGGCTTGACGAGGCTTCTAGCTTTTTTCGTCTAGAAGGACAGCCTCCTTCCTATTCTCGAGGCGCTCTGCAGCTGCGCTGGACCCTGGACACGCAGGTCGCAGACCACAAACTGAAAGAAAATACCGCGCCGCGAGTTTCTTTTGTGTGGCCGGCCAAACCCTATCGATCGCCTCGTCGTCGTCGTCGTCGATATCGTCTGACGCGTCTGTCTGTCTGTCCGTCTGTTTGTCCGTCTGTGTGCAGCGAGTGACGACCCAAAACCTCGCATCGCAATTCGACGCGTAAAACGACCGACAATGAAACCGTTTTTACGGTTCGTTGCACTGCTGCAACGGTCGGGTCGGATCGGATCGTCTTAGCTCAGCTGGCGGACACAAGCCAACGCAGAGACGGCCAGATATATGACCAGAGGGAGCTAGCTATTCCACGCGCATTCTCTCTCTCTTGAGAGAGATTGTCACTCTCCTCCAACGGTAGAAGTGCAACGGGCATGGCTAGTGGCGGATGCCGGCGGTTCGCGGCGGTTGTTTTGCCACGTTGACGCTACACACTTTTGCGTTGGCAAATGCAAAATGATTCGTTTCGCTGCACCTGCATAGCGCGCTTACGCCAAGGTTGCGTTCGGCTTCGTGCAGCCCCTATTTCAAGTCCTCCCTCTAGTTCTTAGTGTGAGCCTCACTTTTCCTCACCTTTTTCTCTCTCGATGCCTCACCGATGTGCCTCTGCAACAGGCCTCCTGTTCTTCGTGCCTTTATCGTTTTCTTCCTCTACTTGGGTTTGTTCAATCTGTTTGCCTCATGTTACGTTACGTTTTCTGGATATGCGTGCCGATTTTTCTATTTGCATATTTGTCGAGCTTTAACAGTGACTCTGCAATGTTTTGAGTTTGTGCTCTCCCTGGCGAGCGTCATTACCATATCCATAATGTATGCGTAAGTCCGTAGGTGAATGCCGACGTTGACGTGCATTAGCGTGCATAAGATCGTGTGACCAGTGGTGGTCAGTCGAACCTCACGAGCGTGCGTGAAGTGTCGAGCAGGATACCACCACCCAATCTAAAAGCACTTGAATATCGCTACGCTCTTTGCATAGCACCAAATTTTGGCTTATATATATACATTATCGACAAACGGAGGGCCCTCCCGTTTTGACAAAGCAATATACGTCTTTATATATATATATATATATATATATATATACATAATACATTTTAATTTCATATTCAGAAAAATACAGCTCAAAATCGGGCTTTACAAAACGACAAAGTCATTCGTAAGATAGAATCCAAGCGTTTCGTCAACAACGTATTTGCCTGTTATTTGCCTCATTGTCAAAAGCGAAACGCATAGCGATATCCAAGTGCGTTTAGAGTGGACGATGGCATATGTGTGTATCGTGCTCAACCCTTTACGCAAGCGTAAAGCGACTATATGCACGCTAATGCACGTCATTGTTAGTATATATATATATATATATAGGAAGGGATAGGCTAAACGTAAATAAAGATAGCGTATGACCTTGGCGAACTTTACATATCTGGTAACGGTGAAGAGACGGTTAGAAATCGCAATTAGTAATGTCAAAACCGATCATCATCTGCAGTTGGAATGGAAACGAGTGTATTAGCGTTTTTTTTTTTACAATCACGACAAATGGGCTTACGGTGACGGCCTTGACACAGCCTTGGAAACAGTCCCGCACGGCGTAATTTGTATCGACACGAGCCGCTTCTTGCCGAGACGGATAGAAGTGAGGGCGATTATTTTCTATGATTCTATATGATTTGCGCCGTCAATTGCAGGCATCAATTAGTGTCGACGCGGCCTGGCAATCTCGTGGCTAGCTAAAAAAAAAAAAAATATATATATATATATATATATATATATTGATAAACACAATAGACACAAAAAGTAATACATAAAACAGTTATTAGTGGGAAATGGGGAATATATATATATATATATATATATATATATATATATACATATATACATTAAACTGGAGAAAACTGCGGAATGACTTGCTTTTTATGGCGGTTAGGCGTACTGCAAACACGTGTGCACGTGAATGTATGTATTAATGTGTGCATGTATGAATATATACGTGCTAGAGACAGATAAATCGATTAATAGCGATTGGAGGGAGGCGCGATCAAACGAGATTGAATGCACACGAGGAAAATAGAGAGATATACATATAGAGAGAGACGGAGGCTAGAGAAGGGAACATAGATAGTCATGGATAATGTCAATGCGACATTCTCCCAAGCCCTGGTCGTTGTCGGGGTCGTCTCCGTCGCCCCCGCGACCACCTAAATTTATAGCTGTGCTACGGCGCCTCTGGCAGGAGAGTGAGGCAAAAAACGAACGCAACACAGCCTAGGCGCTCTGAGACCGTTTCGTCGTCGTGTGCGAGCCGCAACTGTTGGACTACTACGAAACAGCCGGCAATCCGTCCGTCGGTGATAACTGTACTTCAGTAAAATCGCGTAGTCACGCGCCAGCCAGGCTCTACCGAAGTTAGACGAGTTGCAGCTGTTGCTGCTGCTGCTGCTGTTCTCGCCGGTGCTATTGGAAGAGGTCGAACACACCCGATGGCAGAAACGCTCAAACTCACGGATGCTTTGAATAGCCGATGCTGAGCAATTAGTATCAAGTATAATGATAATGATGATGTTAATGATAATTATGATAATAATAATAATAATAATAATAATAATAATAATAATAATAATAATAATAATAATAATAATAATAATAATAATAATAATAATTAAACCCTTAGGATATGCTATATACAGGGTGTTGCAGAATTTTTTTATAATAGAATATACAAATTGTAGAGCTCGTATGTACGCAAATATTTTTTTCAATTGAACATGGTCTCTGAGAAGTCTTGTTTCGGAGTGAGAGCGAAATTACTACAATTTGTGACACTAGTGTTTTTGCCCGACATAGGAGCATAAAATGTGCTGTTGCGAGACAACCAGTCCCCCTAGACCCCCCCCGTGTTCCTGAGAAAATTCTGCTTCTTCCGAAGGGCATATAAGGCTAGAAGGTCAGAAAATGCGACACGGTCGTTTAAACGAGAATTCGTCAAAAATGAAGTTCTTTATTAGCTTTTACGCCAAATACTTCTGAATCATAACCCTACGACCTCCCACGTGTTTAAAGCTAACATATTCAAGTGCAAATGCGCATTTCATGACGATCATTTTGGTACGAAACTTATGGCAATGCGAGCTGTGGTTGCGGAGTAATTACGATTTTTCGGAGGGCATGTCCAGATTAAGTGCATGAAAAATGACGCGCTGCGGCTGTCGCGCGACACGTCGGCGGTAGTGAACGTGGCCACAGTCATTTTACATGTACTTAATCTGGACATGCCCTCCGAAAAATCGTAATTACTCCGCAACCACAGCTCGCATTGCCATAAATTTGGTACCAAAATTATCGTCATAAAAAATGCGCATTTGCTTTGAACACGTGGGTGGTCGTAGGGTTATGATTCTGAAGTATTTGGCGTAAAAGCTAATAAAAAACTTCATTGTTGGCGAATTCTCTTTTCAACGACCGTGTCGCATCTTCGGAACTTCTCAGGAACACGACAGTGTGTTTAGTTTCTGTCTAGGGGTACTGGTTGTCTCGCAACAGCACATTTTATGCTCCTAAGTCGGGCAAAAACACTAGTGTTACAAATTGTAGAAATTTCGCTCTCACTCCGAAACAAGACTTCTCAGAGACCATGTTCCAAAAAATTCCGCAACACTCTGTATTAAATGATAATAGGCTAATATGAAACTAATAAATTCACAACGGCTAAACACATATACACATACGACACGCAGTCAACGTGCAGAGAGCGTATATACAGAATCACTAGGGCACGGTTGCTGACACCATAGTAGGCGAGCGAACCATTAATTTGTCTGATGTCTCGAATCCTGCTCGCCGGTAGAACTCATCGTTCACCTGATTCTTGCTTGCTTGATTGATTGATTGATTAGATCAGAGTAAGCATAACGGTTTGTTTTGTTTAGTTGTTTATTTATTTGTTTTAAAGTGACCTGCGTCAGTGGCCCTGTGGAGAAATATGAATCGGAAGACACAAACGCTGAGAGAGAACAGTCATGTTTATGTGTTGTGGTGATGGTGGTGATGGCGGTGGCGGTGGTGGTGGTGGTGGTGATGGTAATGGCCGCGGTGACAGCAGCGTTAAGCGCCAACACGACAATAGAGACACAGTGGACATTAATTAGCCTATAATATAATACGCACTGTGCACTGCTGACTGCTGACCTGCCAAGAGACTGTCGCCAAGAACGGTCACGCGACAGAATCAGGCAGCGAGAATCCTGACGGCTGACGACCCCCGTACCATCGGCGGCGGCGTCGTCGTCGTCGTCGTCGTCGTCGTTGTTGTTGTCGTCGAACCCCTGATGGAATTCGAGAGTCTGCTAGCCGCTGAGTCTGCCAAGCCGCCCGTGTCGGGCGCGACGGACAAAACAGTGGATCAGGCCGCCACACTGGGACTGCGCCGAAGTCCGTGAGGCAAACTCAATTTGTGAGGAACGGTGCGAGGCCGAACCGCTGCCCTCTTCGTGCGCCGAGCATAGGAATCCCGCCCCGCTTGGATAGAGTCCATTTCACCATGCCTTTGTCTTGGCCGGCGGCCGCTCTTTCATGTTTTTTGTCGGCGCTCTCGTTCTCGCGTCCGATCTCCTCCGCCCGCCACGTGCCAGATAATGTATGGCTCCGTGTGGTTGCCTCTCCACCCATTATCTCTGTTGGTGTCAATTTGTCTCGATATAACCGTGTCAGTGAGAAGATCCAGTGGGACGAGGTGCAAGAACTGGAAGAAAAAAAAAAAGAAAAGAACATAGCAGTAGAGACACTGCACAGGTCCGTACGTTTGTTACGACGACCAGCAAGAACAGCACCAGACGAACAATCAGTCACTAGTTAGAAACGAAAATAAATCGTGATGTCTTTTCGATCAGAACACATATGATATTATGGTACACATATGATACAGAAGATACAGAACACATATGATTATACACACACATATATATATATATATATATATATATATACTGTCTACCAATTTTGTGGTGAAATAAATGCTGAATTGAAAATGGAATTAAAAAAAAAAAAAATATATATATATATATATATATATTTATATACTTATATTGATGCGTATGTGAGTATGAGAGACAAATAGCAGATTGTACGCACGTATGTTTGACAAACTCAAAGATTCGGCTCAGCCATTGACAATGACGTTCGGAAAGAAGGAGCTCAGGGCTCTCGAGACATCAAAAGGCAGCAAAGCCAGCAGATTCTTTCAAGAGAAGTAGCTCTCTCAGAGAGTCTGGACCTCAGCCGCGGAAGAGCCGCGGTTTCTCATCGACTGGATGGGCTCGCCTGCACAACCTGCAGCCTGAGTAACTGCAGCGGTGGCCGCTGACTTTGACGCCATCAGCGCGCCGGTAGCCTCGCGTTCGAAATCAGCAGTGCAGTTTTGCGGTGCTGAATTTACAATTTGCAAAATCAACAAAACAACTTCGTTGTTCGCTGGACCGGCCTGCCTCTGACGAGTAGCGCTGCGCGTTGGTTGGTTGGTTGGTTGGCTTGAATGTTGTTCTGGTGAGTAAACGGCCCACCACCCTCACCCCCAGAACAGGCAGTTGCGCCAGCAAATCAGTTTCAGCCATTCTGCAGAGATTTTGCTGTTGACGTTCGCCGGCTTAGTCGCCGGTTTTTGCAGTGCTGTTTTCAGTGTTAAACACTTGCTCCGTATTCAACCGGTGGCGGTGACAAGAAGCGGAGATTTATTTTTGCCTAATATGTTTTTGTCTTCTTTTTGTTGATTGCAATGTGTACTATATCGAGGTGGCTGCGCGGCGACCGCGTTGTACAACCACACTAAAATAGTGCATACCTGTTCCATAAACTCCGTACTTCACAATCAAATAGGAGATCACTGAAAAATGTGTCTCACAGCGGGCCGATCGTCACGCAGCGACAAGACATGCTAAACATACGCATGGGTACATCTAACCGTGAACGCCTCGAGAGCAATAGAAGAATAATTTTAATGTGCGTGTCTTTCTATTGTAGTTTTTGTTTTGTTTTTGGAGATGCTCACAGACGTCTATGTACACTCATGATTGAATAATTCTCAATAAACGACCCAACGCTCACGGCCATTGAGCCCTTTGCCGATTCAAAAAAAATGCACACTATGTGCGCGAACAAGCTCAACGGGTCGTCGTACCTGACATCCCTGGTGTGAAACGAAGCTTAATCGACACTGCAGTGGACTGCTAAATTAATTCTCATACTGACAAGGGTGGCTTCACTCTGATGCAATTACGTGCAAAACACCTAGACGTTCTTCTTGGACGAAAGGATACCAAACTGCACACGTTCCAGAACGAGTCTAAAACGCTATTGAACAGGTTTTTTTAACCCTGCAGGCGCTTACGGTCGTCTTCATGGGTTTCCGTTTTCGTAATGTCACACTGGGGCTAGGCCAACCAGGACATTGATTCGAATGCAATTATGAAGCCAGTTTGTGATCAGCTGGCAATCAAGACAGACGTACAGAAATTGCTGACAAATTGGGCACCTTGCTACCTGCGTGCATAAACGCAATCAGATGCGCTTATTACGAACGACTTTCAGCTCTTGCCCTGTACAATTTTTTCAACAACGGGGGCGGAGAGCTTAGAAACTGAGGCCTGCGCCCTAACACACGCCAGGGAGGCTTACCCTGGAGCTGAGATCATTAACACCGCGTCATCTAGCACAGCCAGCCAAGAAGTGCGCTGGGCCCACGATGATCAACAATCCAGGGAACCGCCTGGTGCTGGCGGCAACTGGCCTACGCAAGTGCAACACGGCGTGGAACTTCCTCGTCACAAGACGACACAACGTCTCGCGTTCTTTTAGCTAAGCCGCAGGCATTAATTACTACGTCGTCCTCCCATAGGTTGGATCGATGTGCGGCAAGGTAATCGTCTCGGGACACTTCATAGGGCTCGGCTCATACGACGCCAATGGACACGAACACGGGGTGTTCCGCCAGGCTGGCACTTCCAGCGGGGACCCTGCTTCGAGCTTTACGCAGCTTATACGCTTGTTTTTTAACATAAGTCTGGAACTGGCAACAATTTCAAGACGATTTCCGACGCGTTTCGATCTCTGTTAGACCTACCCCTCGTAGTGGAAAACCTTTAACATGCATCTGCATAATGGCTGATCACATTAATACCTCTAACGTTGAGGAACCTCTTGTTAGAACTCAATATTCAGAGTACCATCGTTTGCAGGAGGCTTGATTATATCGTTACCCAGGGCAGTACGTTCAGTAATGACAGAGTAACTGTAAGGCGGTTTTCTAGAAATAGCCTCGGACAGCGACATTTCCTTCTGGTACTCACATTTAACTTTTACAGGTGGCCCTACACACGAATAACGAGTTTTTTTTTATTGAGGGCTATTAGATTATGACAAATAATCTCAATAACTTTTTGATATTTGAGCATTACCTTCGGGATCGAGGCCTAATAAGCGTAATAAAGTGTATAAACTGGCCGTGACTAGACTCTCAAAATGCGACCCCTTGGCAGCGTCTTGGCCATCATCCCGCCCGACGCCTTCACTTTACGCGGAAATTACTTCCGAATTATCCGCAAGAAGTACACTAAGACCACGTCAGTTTGGTTACGCCACCTCCGGTGGAGCAGATGAAGTTAAACATTGGAGTCGATCTTTTGTGAAGTCGCGTTCCCAGCCTACAGTTTTGGTAAAACTAGACTTGTAAAATGCGTTTGATAGTGTTCGGAGAGATTTTCCGTTAAGGTCCGCGGAGGCGCATTGCCCAATATTGTAGCGCCAAGTCTTCTAGCCATATTATTAAGGAACGATATTATTATCTCAAAGACTGGGGGGAAGCAAAATAATCCTCTCTTTTGGCCTATACCTGGATGATCTTGTCGACATCCTATGATACCTTCCCAACATCTGGTACTTCAACGATTGCCCACTTGAAGAGAATTAGCCTCGCTAGAAATATCAAGAAATTTGGACATTAAAGCAGTTTGTCTCTAAATCTGAGTAATTGCGCGGTTATTATTAAGACGTTTAGACGATCCGAATCCATATATTTGATGGGCTTGTCATACCTTTTACCGGCGGTCAAATAGCACCAAACAATTTTTATCTCCTAGGTTTCCGGTATTTTCAGAGGATCCAGAAAGATTGCAATGAAAGACTTGCCGACTAATCTCAATAAAAGGCTTGAGTTCGCCACTGATCTTCTTTTGAAGTCCTGCCTCCCAGAGACCCTATTCAACAACTTACTCAAAAGAGTAAATCTGGTCGATATGGCTCACGATCTGCGACTATTTAATAAAGTGATTCTCAAGACCTTTGAAAAAAGAAAGTCGCTCGTCAACATCTACCTGGCATTCGAGGCGGCATCTTAGGCTCTGCTTCCAATAACACTAAGTGGTTTGGGCAGCCGGTGGATAGATCAAGAACCTTGCTCGATGATGCAGGACGGGAGCCTTTGATCCAGTAATGAGAGCGCAATTACGATAGATGCATTTAGACGCTATCATGACACGGGCAGTTTATTTCATTACGAGCGTCTATAATGTGGCTAATAAATCGTTAGAAAAAAATCTCTAATTAAATATCGTACACTTGACATTTTGTTGGTAATTTTCTGTGGTTTCCCCTGCACCCCCTGACATTTGTTACAGTGCGCCTGAGCAGCTTTTTTTCAAGAAGCCTAACGAATATCCTTGAGCAGATAATTTCTATCAGTAACAAGTCCAGACATAAGGTGGTCTTAGCCAAAGATGCAGGTCCTGCCCTTTGCGCGACTTAGTGCGTTGCTGGATTATGAAACAGTAAGAATAGTATTAGGATTACGCCTAGGAGCACATCTGATCTAGAGCTCTGGCCTCGCACGACATGCCGTCTCTAATGACACCTCCGAGTAGTCGAGCCTTGAATCCGCCGATTAACCTTAACGTGGCCAGATGGGTTAACCTTACGCCGTCTGCAAATACACCCAAGTTTATTTAATGAGTAGGGCAAGCTCTCAACCTCACCTCGAGAAATTCAGGAGCTACTAAGTTTGTGCGACAAAGTTGCTAAGTATTCAAACGGTAATAATAATAATAATAATGATCATCATCATCGTCATCATCATCATCATATAATTTAACATTATATAATTATATAAAATATAAGTAAATATTATTATTATAACATCTTACCTTAAACAGTAGTGAGGTGTAAGCATGCGCTATAATTTTGTGCTACGTTGGCAACCTATGGCGCGTGTAACTACATTGACCACAAAAGCAGCTCGTAGCAGTCCATTGCTTACAGTGGTTTGCAACGGTTAACCGTTACGAACCGAGTTCAGGTCCGGCCTTGCTTTGATTCGGTAACGCGGTAGGTACAATAACAAATAGCATGCGAACAGAAAATGCTACAAAAATGCTAAGCACCAGCTAAAAATACATTTGAATTCACCAAATATAATCTGAATAAACTCGGCGTGGTTCAGTGCTATGACTAGAGCTACTGCCACGCGCATTGCTTACAGCTCAGCTCAACACGGGCGAGTTGAACATGACTATAACTAAACGCGAGCGAAAATGCAACTTGAATACTAATCGCATCGTGCTTTAACTGACTGAAATATTAAGGTATATTTATCGTGCTTATAAAAAAAAACAATCTTTAGTGGGGGGGGGGGGCATATGTTTTCATAGATATTGTTATTTCGTTCGCTTCTACCAACTACAGCTTAATTTTTACGTCGTTCACCGAGTGAACGGCGTAAGGAGGCAGGAGCCGCCCAAGAATATCAAAAGGTTTGATTCTATATCTAAACACAGATAGTAGGTATGCATTCCTGTCGGTACAAACGCCAAACGCCGAAGTTCATCGCCGCTCATGCACAAGTACACGGCAGGTACACGGGATGGCGTACGTACCTATTGTTATTTCTGCAAGCGGTATCCTCCCTTTCTAGCTTCGGGCAGTGGGCGCTACTGAAACTGTTTGGTACAGCCGGATACCTCGAGCCGATAGAGCCGTGGCCAGATAGATCTTCGTCCTATCCATCTCCGGCCCCAATTCGGTAGAACCTTGACGTACCTACACCGACGAAGAAAGCAGGTCGGTTTACCGCTACCACGGCTGGCTGTTCGTTGTTGTCGTCACCGCCAACGCAACCGCTGCGTTATCGATGCTGTGTGTCTGTCGTCTTGACGCTCGGTTGTTATCCATGTTGTTGTTGTTGTTGTTGTTGTTGTTGTGTTGTTCTTGTTGCTGCTGTTGTTGTTGCTGCTGCTGCTGTTGTTGTTGCTGTTGTTCTTGTTGCTGCTGCTGTTGTTGTCGTTATTGTTGTTGTGTTTGGAATTCATGATGTGTTTGTTATTCGTCGACCACCGCGGCTACCACAGAGGAATAACGGGCTAGCCGCGACAATTGCTGTTTTCTGAGTGAGAATTTTCGTGGTTCTGTCGTTGTCGTCGTCGGCGACATCGATAAGAAGGCATCTCCATTGTTGCGGGTGCGGCCGACAGAGAGGATGATAGGATTAGAGTGAGCGGGAGAAGATATACGTAGGACCTGGTAGTCGTAAAATATGCCGATCCAGTATTCCCACCTATTCCGTTCTTCCTCTACCCGCCTTGCCCCTGTCGCGTTATTCTTCTTCTTCTTCTTAGCGGATAGTTGTCATTGACGGCTTCTGCGGTGTGTCTGTGTTGGAGTTCTGCTTGCTGTTGGCGATCGACTAAACGGGCAGATGTTGTCCACAGATACTGTTGCACCGGCATACGAAGAGATCCGGCCTCAGCCGACGTGCCAACCAAGCGACCTACCGAACCAGCCAAGCCAAGCAACGAAATGAATAACTAGTAGCAGCAACAATAGCAACAATTGCAACAATGGACAACCTCGCAAAAAACAACAATAATGGCAGCATTTATTACTGTTGCAATACCAACAACAACAACAACAGTACTGGACGACAGCCACGACCGGGGCGCCAAGAATCAAAAGCGGACACTATTTGCGGCCCACCTGGAAACGTTTACCTGCCGGAAAAGGCTAGCAACTCAGCTGACGAATAGAAAGGACGGTAGGGAAACAACAATACTAGAAAATTGTTTGTTGATTGTAAAAATACCGCGATCCGAGAGTCCATTCAGCGACGAGGGCATGGCGACGACTCTGCTGACCGAAGACTGCGGACTGTTTAAGCCGAAACATGGAAGATGCGACTGTGCTTTGACCTCAACATCAGCAGCAGCAGCAGCAGCAACAGTAACAATAATGACCGCGCCAGCCTCAGCCAACGAAGAAGCAACAACTGCAATAACCAGCAAGAAAACAAGAGCAGCATCAACAGTAGTACTAACACCAATAGTGCCAGTGGCGACACCTGCAGAAACAAACGTATACGCAGCAGAAGCAGCAACAGCAGCAGAAGCAGCAGCGGCAGCGACGGTGGCAGTAGAAGCCCAATGAGCCAAAGACTGCCAAGCGAAAAGACCCTTGCAAAAGGTCATTCGAGTAGAGGAAATAAGCCGTGTTCACAAACGTACGCGAGGTAACAAACAACACCTTTGAGTCCCAGCACAGAGAGGACGAGGGCACAATGAATGCAATCGGCCCCCGGTGGTAGGAATTCGGCCTTGCCGGTCCCCTGTTCTGTTTGCTTCTGCCAACAATGCTGCTGCTGCCGCTTGCGGTGGCTTGCGGAGCAGGCTTGCTTTGCAAAGGGGTCTTTTCTGTCGACGTGTTTGTGACGTGCGCCAATTGTAGGGACAAAGACAGTAAGAGATATATTAACCATTCTGCTATGCGTAGAAGAAGAAGAAGAGGAATAATAGGAACAAGAGGAAAAATTATTGAGTCAATGCGGCTGTAGCTGCTGCTGCCGTTATTATGGTTGATGCAACAATGGTCATCCTATTCTCGATCCTTTGTCCTTGGATTAGTGGTTAGCCGATGTCGTCTAAGTGGGCCCACGTCGGACATCAATCTAGAGATTGACCTCTTGAGAGAGATTTGGTGAAGTGGCACAGGGGCTTAGGCTCGTGTGCCTTGTGGACTCGTGACAACATCTAGCTGGCAAACTTCGGGGTGCCCCACATGTTGTTGTGACTATGTTGCCGATGTCCGTATTACACATTTACGGGAAAAAACAGTGTTGAGATCGGGGTAAATTAAACACAAGTGTATGCCGTAAATTAAACACACTGTATGTTTACTGGTGGCTGTGCCAGCCTTCCTCGGCGGCTGACTATGTACCGGTGACGTGTCTTTCGAACGGACTCTATACGTGTCTGTACGGAGCTGTGGGAGCACGCCGGATACATCAGGCGGGCAATACATTTTCTACTCGGGCTGTTTGAACTTGCTTGAACGGTATGTGTCAATAACGCAGGGTTGGTACGCTGCCTCTGAGCCAGTTAGAGAAAACCATCGGAACTTTGTTGTGCTAAGAAACACGTCAACAACATTGGGTAAGCCGTCCCAGTTGTACAAACACGCTACGCTCGCTAAAACTCAATTATGCCCCACCCACCCCTAGACTCAGACCAACCCTCTTCGGTGCTGCTGCTACTACTGCGTCTAGTAACCTTCAACTAGGATTGCTTGGACTGCCGTTGTCAATTCTATCTCTGAGAATAACTTCATAACGCTGAGGAAGGAACGCGGTCAGTGACCTTCCGGGGGGCGCTCAGCTGTCGTTGTAACCATTGCCGCTCGCCGAGCAATTGGACACTCGCACTACTCGCCACGGAATCGCACGGAATCGGAGCGCAATTCACATTCTACGTGCCCGGCAGTGCCCGCTTCAACAATTCCCTATACTCTCATTCGCTCGGACAGATACCGAAAACGCCTGCAGACGACACCGTACACCCCAATACACGCACACAATTTTTAAGGCCTTGACGCCTCATCGAAATGTGACACAGAAGCGCAACCAGGCGCCTCTCTATCGCTCTGTAAATTTAACATCCAGCTGTTAGCAAACGCGCTGGTAGCGACCAGTGATGTCACGCTTAAGTGGCTTCTGTTGTTTTCCATTAGGAAGATGGTGCCATTGGTTTAGCCAGTTACTTACCCTTCGGAGCACGTATGTACTGCATCAGACGATGCTGGGCGGAATGTGAACTGGGCTCATATTCTGAGAAATCTTCTTCTCTCTGAGAGAGTCTTCGGATCACATAAACTCCGTTCAGCCGGGGCGAGGCGAGCTCTTCGGGCCGATTTTTTAACTGCGCTGTGGCGAAATAAACAGTGATACATCTCTCTGTCTATCAGTTAGGCGCATATCAATCCGCCTGACGAAAACGGTTCTCGAAAATGGTCAACCATCAATAAGCTACTCTCGTTGCCAAGCTGGCCGGCGGTGCTGGGTTGTTTTTCTTCTAGGTAGAGGCTGGCGGCAAGCATCGAAACCGCTATAGACAGACAGAACCGGCATAGTGCAAAGTGGCAATATATGACAGAACACGCCAGTATCTAGTAAAATGTATTCAACGAGCTAGGACGCGCAGAACCGACACAGATCTTTTTTCTGACGCATTCTCTTCATAGAAGGACGGGCTGTGCGAATGAAACGGACGGAAAGGTTGACCCCCTGATTCGGGTACCGCTATGGCGTAGAGTCGGAACAAATCGCACCCGTTCAAGGTGGCTCAAGGCGAACCGCCGTGGCTAAATGAAAAACACTGAAAAAAGTACCGCAACGCTGATCGAGAAAACAGCACAATATGACAATAATCTGTTAAAAGCGACTGTTGCAGCTATTGCGGATGTTGTCGGAATCGTGTTTTTTTTGGCATACGACTGATACCCTCGCTCAGGTATTATATCAATTATGTACAATTTCTAAACCCCAAACTGGCAGCTTTTCACTGTACGGGTAAAGAAACACGACCCCGTATGCTAGGTTTCAATAGAAGAGCAAAACGGGCTAAGTGCTACCAACGTACTGGTAAAATGTATTACAAACGACTAAAAAACACCTATAGTAGGGCTGTTCTTTGAAATAGTAATCGTCGATTACAGGAAATCTACGTATAGACACCGTGTGCATCGGACTGAGAGTCCACAACCAAGGCATTTAACACAACGCCCGCAAAACAACAGGGATTAAGCTTATTTTTGTTATCGGCGAGTAATCTTTTTATTTTAATACTGAACCAGCATCTTGTTGGCCAATAAGCATTTCATTACTCTGGTTTCCGAAAGCTTGTTTGTCGTCCTTCCCGTATCCTCTTGTCTCCAAGCATAGACGTTTTACTTCTACCATCACAGTGAGGATATCGACTTACAGTGGCGAATACTGTTGGTATATCGATCGTTCGGAAGCGATCTTTTTATACGACAGACATAGATATGGGTCGCCTCGTCTGAACCCACAACGATATGACTGTCGCCAAACACACACCTCCGAGTAGGCCCACACATAGACTACGTCCCGTCTAATTACACAGTACACAAAGCCGAAAAACCGACGCTGTTTTGTTCGAAGCGACATCTACTAGCCTAACGATGCTGCAGCATGACGTACTTTGTTGTCGTGTGCTCTGCACGCTGGCACGCATATTAGGATAGGATGAAAATGAACCACTGATCTGCTGTGCAGATATTGCAGTGCAGGGTGGCTAAATATATACGTCATTTTAGAAAGAGAACTGCCTGTACCTGTGTTAATCTGTGGTGTCGCGCTAGCTGTCATCTCGCGTGTGTTCAAGAATTATAGATAACATCGCAACATCGCTAAGAGCAAGCGTTATCGCCTCATACAAATGTACACAATTTTAGGGGATTCATCGACTGTACAGAGAGCCACTGTGGCGATTCAGTACTTATATAGACTTTTTAGAGGTTTTCTTTATGCGTGTTTGTTGTTGTTGTTGTTGTTGTTGTTGTTGTTGTTGCTGGTCACCTTAGTCTGAATCCGCATGCCATGTCATACCGGCACAGTCTGCCATATACCGGTAGGATACAAATAGGGTTAACCGCAGCCACAGTAGCAGCGGCAACAGCAACAACTATATAAACAATAACAACAGAGACAATAACAAACAATAACAACAGAGACATAATGTCGTTCGATCTGCCACCATCGATCATTTATAGTTTTTCCTAACGATCGATCGAGTCACTTCGGCGACAGATGGCTACAGCCGGGACAGTTCACTTCACTCGAATCTACGAGTCTACGTCCCCAATGACGGACCTCATCAGCGGGAACTCAGAAGTCTTTGCTGACCAGTGTCTGCGTGAGTATGAGAATGCGCCAATCACGTCCTGTGCGGCAACCCGAGGCGCAGTCATCGGCAGCCGCGGAGGTGATGGCAGGCGAGGTAAAGCAGCCCCCCCCCCCCCCGTCAAGTTTTCCAGTCCTGGTCGAGTCGACTCGAGGTGTCGTCGACACACTCGATGTACTCTATCGATCGAGCCTGTCGAGGCTTACTCCTATAGCAGCCAGATTCGTGCTGCTACCTCGACGCGGTTGGTGCTGGCTGGCTGGCACGGTGAAACATGGCCGGGCTAAGCTGGCAAAAAGCCCAATCGCCCACCACCTCTCGATGAGCTCTTGTCCCGGCCTTGCCCCGTGAAGGGCAAGAGGTTTTCCTCTGCTAGTCCATTGGCGGACGTCGTCGCCGTTGCTGCCGCCAAGTCGGTTCGGCGCCGGCTTAACGCCCTGGATAAGAAGAGCGAAGGGCGTCTTTTCCACCTCCCCCCGGGCAGCTGCCGTCCGGCCGGTGTTTACGCCCTTCCGATGAAAGAACCGACGACGGAACGACGAAAGGAAAAAGAAAGCAGAAAGACCCACCGATAGACAGGCAGACAAACAGACAGACAGACATACAGACGGGCAGGCATACAGACAGACAGAAAGACAGACAAAAAAACGAAGTAGAGAAGAGTACTTTGGTCGTCCGGAGCCTGCCGGTCCAACTCTTGCCCTAGCCAGTAGCGAGTAAGCTCATCCAGTGAGTCTCTTATCCGCCCGCTTGCTTTGCGAGCGGCAGAGAACTCTTGCCAACCAACCAACCGGCGGATGGTGGGCGTCCCTTCAGGACGATTTGGCTAATTGCTCGGGTGAATTATTTAGCCCAACGGCGAAGCGACGGAACGAAGCGTTGCGTTCGTGTCTCACATAATCAACAGAACGGACTGCGGACTACTGCTACGTTGAGCACGATGAGGTTGCTGGTGCCGGCGGCCACGACGCCGGCGTCGATGATGTGGTAAGTTGCCTTAACGCTAACCTCAGTCGATTTGCCGCCATTAGTGCTAGACAAATAATTATAACTGGGCGTGGGACAGGCGGACAGACCTGCACTGCGTAGTGGCCTATTGGTGGCGGTACTAGAATACGAAGGTTCGCGTACGTCCACGAGACATCGATTGGATATACCGCGACCGACCAGACTGAACGAATACCTTACATACCTGCTACAGGGTACAGGCACTGGAACGCGACTGCCGATTGCGGCGCGGTGATGGCATCGAAGTGAAAAAAAGCTAGACGCCTATAAGTGCTGCTCAAACAACAAACAGTGAGCGGAATGAATACATAAATGTATCAACGCGCCGTACCGAAGACGTAATAGACACAGCTGGTTGGTTTAAACGACTCGTTAACTTACTAATCAAGTTTAAATACATATATATATATATATATATATTTAAACGACTCGTTAACTTACTAATCAAGTTTAAATACATATATATATATATATATATATATATATATATATATACTTACCAATCAAGTATATATATATATATATAACAAAAACAATTGACTTGATATGCCACTCTTTTATATTAGGGACGCTTAGAACGGCAGCATAAGCAGACGTGTTGAGATCACTCAGGTACGGTTTATCATTATTTATTTTTTGATTCGATCAACTACAGTGATTACACCGGCGTCACTTCGGTATATATATATATATATATATTGGTTTTTATGTTTGTTCTAAATCGGTCTATGGTGAGCTATGTGAGGGTCAACTGTGGCGCCATTACAAACCTGCACCGCTGTTGGTACTGGTTGCCGCGGCAACAGTTGCTGCTGACGCTCTTGCGGGTGTTTCCCCTTGTGCGTACTCGGGTCGTGGCATGGCGTGATGTGACGGCGAGCGGCGAGCGGAGAGCGGCTACGTCCGGCGACTCCACCCAGATGAGTAGCCGGCCAAGTGGTGCGAACACTTCCCGGAGTTCAGACGGAGGCAAAAGGCCGTTGAGGCAACGTGATATATCTAGGGGCATAGAATGGAGAGTATCGTATACACCAAGTGTATAGTGCATGGCTATCACTAACTGACTGCTATGCTCAAACGCCGCCTTTCACGAGAAGCACGAGTTGTGCACCTGCCATTGTGTTCTGCCGCCTGCAGGGGTGTGCCAAGTACCATGCAGTGGAATGCGCAGCGCTAGAGCATACGTCATTACGGTATCTATACCGCCAACCATTTTTGCAGTTTTCCTAATCCTGCTCACTGCTGCAGCGTTTTGTGTCAATGTGGCACGAATGCCTGCGCCGAGTTTTCTTTGGGGTGTCAAGGGTTCAAGAGGACAGCGTGATTTAGAACCTGTTTCACCACTCCCAATACTGTACAGTTAGTTGGGCACACCGGGATTTCATCAGAGTAGAGGTGCTCGTAAGGCCGCAATAGTGTAGGTGCAAGCTGATTGGATAGTTAATAAGAACGGAAACACGTATCCACTTGAATGTATGTGGGCTCCGCGACCATGATGGCTTCATGTGGGCTCCGCGCGTGGTTCGTAACCTCTGCTGCTGCTGCTATCGCGCCCAATATGGTGTCGCCACTAACGTGGGCCTCATCATGCGGGTACCAACGTTGTTTGTCGTGATCTGCGCGACCGTTCTCCCCCCCATAATCATACCACCTGGTACCTGCATGCTAGGGGCAATATTGAAGGTTGTCCGAGGTAAACCTAGAAAGCGGCTCGAGCTTTGGGGGTTGATCCGCCAAAGCTGTTGTCGGCGTTAATCAGAATTAATGCTGACACTTGTGCCGCCGCCGAGAGGTCGCCCGAGGTGTTTACCAGCCATTGGGATTTCTTTCTGTGTGACCTGATAGACGCATAGCGGCAAACCAAATCGAGTTCGAGTGGTGGAGAGAGATCGCAGCTTGGCGAGTAGCTGTCCAGCTTTCCTATGTATGCCTCAGTATGTTATGGACGGACGGCGTTTCCAATATTCCGATATAGGGAGAATCGCGTGCACGGCGCACAACCGCCGGAGCCGTGGCCCGAGTGCATAGAAGAGCTCGGTCTCGGATCAGTGCAGGTTCGGACGACGCACAAGCGGAATAGCAAAGAAAGTGACGAAGGCAGATGCTTCTCCGTAAAGATGGTTCGTATGGTCGTCACGTTATTACATGATGAATGCGGCCGTTGTACCATCGTGCAAAATGCAATTCGATTGCCGTATGGAGTGTGGAGAAAACCAAGTGACTATGCAACTAGAGGACTCATATGACCTTGACGTTAACCAACAGTACTAAAAATGTAAGTCTTGTCGACATCGACTTCATAATGCAAATGTAAGTCTTGTCGACATTGACTTCATAAAGATCTACCAAGGAAAGATCTATATATGGGAAGAAAAGGTTGTCACTTGGGGAACATTTAATTAATCGGAGAAGCTGCGATCCTGGTTAGCGTTCCAGCGACGACACAGACTATATGCAAGCAAGAGTGCAACAGAAGTTCTACCCTATTCTATCCTATCTAGTCACGCATATCAATAGTTCAGTACTCTCGGGAATACACACTGTCTGCATACGGTGAGCAATGCATCCAAAGGAGACGGGAAATGGCAAAAGAAAGCGCAATGAAGCCTCGGTACCCGTGCCAGCTTTTTTCTGAGGCTCCAAAAGGTTTCATGCGATGTGCAGTCAATGATAACTAGAGGTGGCTGCGGCTACAAGGCAGAAACATGTGTCCTCTAACGTCTGACATGCTTACTAAAGTGATACTACTGGCTTGTCCTATACTGAAAAACAACGAACGTACCTACGGTAAAAGCAGCAGACTAAAAAGACCTCATTGTTGTTTTATCATCAATTTCTAAGACCAAGTATTCGATCTTTAAGGCGAGGGTCGTACAATCAGCTGTGATTGTGAGAAGAATTCTATAATAATAATAAAATAATAGTAATTTTAACAGTGCGCTGCTATAGTAATACAGCGTGCGCTGTAATCAAGGTGTAATTTTCTCTGGTCTTCGTGGTGATAGCACTGGGAATGTGTTAAAGCGTACGCGCTGGCTGGCCTGCTAGACATTCTACCGTCGCTATGGCTAGAAGTGGTGAACCAAATTATATGGATACTGCTGCGTAACTGATGGCTAATAAAATAAAACGTCATAGAGCGCAAATAGACAAGCAAGTAAATTGCAAGTCTATCTATTATTCATCGATTCGTTAGATGTCGTTTCGTGAGCCCGTCCAGTCACGTCCAGGCACGAGCAGCGCCCGTCCGTTTGACACACAAACCTCCTGATAGACAGTACACTTCTTTGTAGCCTCATTATGTATCCTATTTATCACATACGAGTAGATTACTACAGATATTTGCTGTCGATAGGTCTCTGTTCGCCTACATCTATGTAGATATGTCGATAGTTTTCATCGTATGCTGATCAGGCATAGTTACGGTCCATACGGTTAGGTAGAGCGCCTACAAATGGCATAATGGCATAGCGAATGATCACTCAGCACGCAACTTAGCACTTAGCACAACTAACAGGCCACATCGCCTTTTCTGCATGGGTTGACTTCCTGCCGATCTGCATGGCCTACATATGTCGTCAGGTGGCGCAAATCGGAAAGACTAGCTGATGAACCGAGGCGAGTTTTAAGCCGTAAACCTGCTTAGCGGGAAGTTCAACAACACGGAAAGGCCAAGGAAAGATCTACTCGCACGAGGCCACCCGTCTCAGACCAACTGTGGTAAACATAGAAGCTATGCCATTTTGCCGTATTGGGACAGACTCTGTTGAGCTACCTCTGTTGAAGACTTTTCTGACAAAGGTGGGTCAGGGAGCTGTCCTGACAGGAAAACGTTGACGGACAAACGACATGTGACAAGGCCCAGACACATGAGAAACATGTACGAGAAACAAGTAGTGGAGCCTGACTAGGTAGAATAGCAGAAAGGGAGCGCCGGGCCAAGGGGTAGGACAGAAGCGGAAGGGCGGTCAGATGGGTTAGGTGACGGGAAAACCAAAAATTATCGCGGGGCATCCGTTCAACCGTGTTGTCCCACAATAACGTGAGTGGCTTATATACCCCATTGCTGTTAAGTACAGCAGTCACAAGCTGTCGACCAATCTAACTTACAAAACCCATTCAATGGGCTAACCTTTCTCAACTTAGAGCTCAACTGAGAATACTAGCAACGAGTATCCGTCCAGAAAAATCAGTGTGTTCATTTATCATAGATTAGAGTTTAACGAATTCTCCCCACAAATGCGATGTGTTTATAGTTCTAATTTCTGGGGTCTGTTTTTACCCTTAAGAGAAAAGGTAAAGGGTAACGTGTTGCGTACGCAGGCGGCTAATAGTTTAGTCTTTTGACATTTGTGATCACTTCCGAAAGACTAATACGCAACCTACTGCAAAGGAATGGACTGATTACATATCATGTCAGCCTATACATTCGTTTACGTTATAGAGTGTAAAAACCTACGAAATGTAGACAGAACAGTTTGACCTTGCAGAAGGTGCGATGTAAGCTATAGTTGCTCAACCGACGGCGTGTAGGCGTACCAGAATCTGTGTTGCCTCTGCTCAGTGTTGCCGGTGGTGCTCTGCCAGAACGTTCACTAATTGAGAGAGACCACCACCACACGACGAGTTCGCCGCAGTGAACGAAGCTAACTTTCATTAGCGTCGTCTGAATTGGTACACTTAAGCACGTTAGAGAATGCCGCCAGCTAGTTGGGAAGGACTCATCTTCTTTCACTCGTATAGGGGCGAAGCCGGGCCGGATGCAGGGCCAACGGCCGTCAGGTCACAAACGATGGCAGACGTTGGAGATATTTTCGCCGTGCTCTTGCCGGGCCCTGCTTTCCGACGATTCCTTTCGAAAATGGGAACAGCCTACAACAGCATAGTGAGAGGCAGCAGTGTGGCATTCTCGGCTTAGATTGCTGCCACTTGAGCTTGGTGCTTGCCCGCTTTTGCCCGTTCGTTCTTCCTTTCGTTCATTGACGGCCCGGGAACGCCTCTTTGGCACGTTCAGTCCCGACCTCAGGCTGCGTCTGACAAACACACCCTGACTACGCACGCTACTTATCTAATCTCGGAACGGATGTGGCTGTCGTGGCGGCAATGATCGTGCTGCCCTATCAAGGGATTTAGTCGGTCGTGCTCGGCAAAATCTGAACTTAAGCCCGCAGTTTCTGGCCACTCTTCTCCACCCCCCCCCCCCGCCCTCCAGTAAGATAGCCCAACGTCAACTCAGAGAACGATCAAAGTGACCTCGATTGCGAACGGCTCAAGTGTCTCGCATGCATAGGCTGCAAACAAGGGATTTTGTCAGCAATGTTTCTGCGGTTCCTTTGCCTAGGGTACTTGAAGACAAGGAATATCATACAGTACGTCCATCATTCGGACAGCATGCAATATAGAGGAATGTCATAATAGCCACTGTGGACCCATCCTTCTAGATGTAGGAGGAAGAAGGGTTAAAGGACGTCAGAGGATGACGAATGTTATGGTGGGATTTTTATGTTGACGCCGGTAACGTCGTCGATTGAGGTTGAGATCACGCTTCGTTACGTAACGATCCAAAAATGAACTCTAATGGCGTAATGTGGCGTCTTGCTGAACTGCCGCATCAAAATTGACGGCTAACGTAATAGGTCGCATCGGTGACTAGAGCCTACCGCCTCCAGCTATACCAGTCGGTTTTCGTGTGGTTATGTCGAAGCAATTTTTTCGCTTAATTTTTTTTCAGATTCTGGCTCAATAGCTTCTCCCACGGTGTTCTGGAAACTTGTCAGAACATTAAAAAATCGTGCTTAAATTGCTGGCCAGATGACACTCGCGTGCACATATTTGCAAGCAAAGAAGCATTTTTGTACGACGGACCATGCTAGAAATATAACAAGAATAGATCGGCCACGAACGAAGTTAGCGAGACATATTTAGATTGGAGGATGGAAACGATTTTAGTTTAGCATTAACGTTCGAGCGATGGCTCGCATTAGAAGAAAAATCTAGATTTGCAAGGTAAAGCGGTGGGCCGTTTTTATGGACACAGATGTGTTTCCAACTAGTTTAACTGGATTGTGTGACAGAAACGGCCGATTTGGTAGGAATATCTATCAAGTGATATGTCACTGCACATTTCCTTGCCCTGATTGAGTTGTTCATATGTAACTTAATTTGTCTCTAGTTGTAAGAAAACAAATATGCTTACGCTGAGCGTGTTGATTGCCGCCTTACTGGTGATGATGATGCCATCATCATTATCACCAGTAAGGCATTATCAGCCAGCGTCGTCTCGTGCTCAGTGAAATGAGATTGCGTACATGGTCGTAGATTTGACAAGATCACGCTGATCTGTGAAACAATCAATGGTGTACTGGCCGAGCATCTCTAGCGTTAGTCAATAACACCTACTGTCCTGACCATAGTAAGGAGTGCCTTAAATACGTACGAATGCCATCAAATGGGATCATATTAGATCATGGAGATCATATGACCTATCGTCCGTTTGGAGCAAATCACCGTTATTCCACTGGAGTGTATTTCGTTAGAAGAGACTAGTCTCCAAACAAAGGTCATTCGTGCTGATTCGGATTTTCAGATTTGTCACTCGCGCGTTTGCTTTTTTGATTTTCGAGTACACACGCTTTTCAAGCCAAACTGCAAACATTTTAATGTCTCTACTGCATCCGCTTGTATGTTGTCGTCGACGTAGTAACCGCTCGACGTAATTATCGCCGTTATCTCATCGCCGTCGAGAGGTTAATAATACGCCCCACTAACACCGTCTATATGATTGCTGTACGCCGCTCAGTGCACGGTCAGTTCTATGGTCAGTTCTGCCGCGAACCGCAACACTATGGCGCTGCAGATGCAGTTTGATGAGCTTGAACTATCGTCCCCTGTATGTACCAGTTACTTGCCCACCACTACCCTGTAGAGACGGCGTTCATTTATTTATCAGTTCATAATACAATATTGCGTAAGTGAACGTGTTAATTTTGTAACTACCATGTATGTACCAGCTACTCCCCCGGGCACACGGTTATGCATGCATCATGGTTGTGTATGATGTAGGCGATTAGACCGCCAGCAGTCATGCAAGCATTCACATAATCACATCACGTTACGAACACAAAGACTCCACCAGATCTTAATATCCTGTATCTCAATATGGTTGGTCGCTTTGCCTGGGCCTCAAGTGGTTTAACCCGCTGGGCTGAAAATGTGCCCAGAACACTAAGCCAGCTCAATTCTTTCGAAGAAGCCAAGCCAATTTAATGTCCGAAAGGGTAAGCCGCCTTCGTTTCCGGAAGCGTTTCCGGAAGAAAGTGACGACGGCGGCTGCGGCTGCAGACTGTGCTGTTGCCAGAAACGCAGACTTTCCGGATGTCGTATTTCTTGGAGCACTTCGCCAGCGTAGCCACACACACACATAGCAGATAGAGCTCTACCTCATATATTAAAGCCATCTCAGATGCGTTGCATGGCTGAAGCGGGTCTACAAGTCTACGGAGGACGGCGTTGGATGCGGACTGGATCTTCCCGCATGGCATTGCCGCAAAGTCCGACATCATACAGCCCTTATATTAGTTTACGAACTTACGGTAATGCTTTAGGATCTTATATTGTTTTGCAACACTCACCATATATATTGATCAGTTACTTGTGATATTACATATATATATATATATATATATATATATACATATATATGCATAAAGTGGAAACTTTAGCGTAATTACTAGGATATCGTCATGTACAAAAAAAGAGACAAAAAGCTAAGAGTCGCAGTAGTTTATTGAGCATGTACAAAAACAAAGGTCCACTGTCGTCAAAAGCACACTTTTACTAGATAAGCCTGAATGAGCGTGCTTAGCCCATATGTGCGCGTTTGTGCTTTCGGCCCATTGCCCTCCGAGAGTTGACACACAACGTCCTCCTTCGCAAAGTTAACAGGCTTAACATCATTTCGCATATGCCAGCACAGTCACAGTCATAACGTAACGGTTGCATACGATAAGGTCGATCGAAACGAAGCAGCGTTCTTCGCAGTAAGCTGACAGAGAAATTAGTTTCCCCACACTTCGTACGTACGTATGTCGCGAGTTGGTCCACCTTTGCCGTAACCGCATTCGTCAGTCGTCTGCAGTTGCCAAAAATATCGAACCTATTTATCATTCCTGCGTATGGGTGAAACTCAAGAGGCCCTGTTAGGTAAGGGCTTGTGAAGGATATGCTTTTCTGCGTGCGTAAATTTTTCCCTTCACTGCAAAAAGATTCAGTTGCTAGCAGTTCGCCTATGCACGGTCCAACCAGGCTTTCAGGTGTTGCGAGTAGCTAAAACATTACCGAAACCTTGGTGAATCCTAAGTGAAAATCACCTGCTAGGTGCGACTCTCGGCGTCCCGGCCAGTTTCCTGAACGCAAAATCAAGCTTATTAATAGTTTTACGTCAACAACATGCGCTAACATGTTGGTGACCTTTAAGGCTCGGATCCAAAAAGTCTTCGGGCACAGATCGAACAGGACTTCATAAACATCTTACGGCGGAACAGAAACGGCTTAAAAAACTGCTGCACATTTATGCATTTCTTATACTGAAAACATCCGCTATCTCTGTGGCTAACAAGCACGACAGATTGCATCAATTACAGAATTATGCAGACTGTTTTCTTTGCCTTAATCACCACAAGTCGCCCAACAAGTCACCACAACGATGACTACGGAGTACTAAAAGAGAATCCTTCATTGGCTTCATGAGGCTGCACCATAAAGACCGGCTAAGTCTGTGAGCGGTAACAAGACCATAGCCACACCACGACAACACACGCGATCATTCATATATGAGTCATACTTTTTGGCCGCGCGCAGAGTTCGTACGGTTCGTAGAGAGGCTCCTGGTTGCTCTGGATCTGTGGATTTTTTAACACTTTAAAGTAAATTTTCGATCGTTCTCGAACAGCTGGCAAATGTGCATAATTATGCATGGAAACTTAAACTGCGCTTTTGCGCATATAAATGTCCGTTTGCAAGTTTTAGTGCACTATATATAAGTATGTGAGAATAATTGATTATATAGATGCCGATTTTGTGTTTTCATGAAAACTTTATAACAGCGCAAACACTAGGTAAACTTTGCTCTAAGCCACAAAATGTTTTTAAGTACTACCTATAAAGCCTAAAGGGGAGAAATTGATGAAAATTAGCGGCACACTAACAGCACGGACGACGGAGTGGACGAAACTCGCTCGGAATATGCATATTTAGCCCGCGGGGCAGGCATGCTGTGGACAATCTATAGGATATTGGGGAATCAGCATGAGTCGCTGTACAGACTCCAATAAGTACATTATTATAGAAACGGACCTAAACTGTGATGATATGCTAAAGGCCGATAATCGAAGTTCCATTTCTAAAACAGGTCTAGAAAAACTAGATCGCTTCAAATTGAGAACAGAGAACGAGAGTGAGGCGACGTGCTTTTGCTGGAATAAAACACGAACAGCAGATGCCGCACTTTTGAGCAGCCCAGAACCAATACACGCCCACAAGATGAAGTCGATTCCATCTGCATATCGAAAACACTCTCTAATAACTAATGCAGGCCGGAAAACGACTCCCCAGTACGTAAGCCGCTCTAATAACCAGCAAATTCTACGCGACATACATTGGAACTCCGGCCACCAACGGACAACGTAACTTCAACGAAAGGACACTTAGATATGTAATTGACGTGTCAAGTGTCACCCGAAGTGGACGGAAATCGATGGCGCCGGCCACGGTTTGGTTCTGAATGTATGGCGAATAAGAAGAAATACGCCACCTGTGGACCGAAACTCAGCACGATTTGAACAGCTAGCTCATTGAAATAAAGCATGTGTTCAAAAAGCTGAAAAAGGTAATTAAGTATGGCTATAAAGATGAACAGCGAGCGCAGCTAGTCTGACACAGTATACACAAACTTTGACACCTACTGCCGAGGAGACCAATTTCACCGGATCCACTGTTCAATGTCGAATAGTGGGCTAGAGACATTTCACTTATCTCCTAGAAGGAAAGTCAACACTGTCTAAAAACAACATAAACCGGCGACTTCGGGGCTCCGACGAAAATAATGTCGAACAAGTGCTAAGTTATGGTCAAACAAAATAGGGATTCTGCAGGCTCGGACCAATTAAAAAGGCAAATCCAAAAGCACACTTTAACTTACCTCGTTTGTTGTAATAGTTAACTCATTCGCCACTGTAGGTAATGCTATGAATCACTTTGCAAATCGATGTAATGACAATAACATATATAATAATTTTAATCAGCCATCTAGTCACACCAATATTAATAGTAATAGCTATAGCAATGACAGTCATGGAACTAGTCATAACAATAGTGCTAGCAGCTTTAGTAGTGGTAATCAATTGACCACTAGACCTACTATTAGCAGAATTGTCACTGATAAGAGAATATTTGGCGTATCAGGCCATGATGACAATAAGATGGGTTCTATTATTGATTAAGTTTTAAGCTCAGACCCATCTATCATTGAAGATATACGAGCATTTTAGTCGCCAATCCCATCTGATCAAAATGCCGTTTTGTTTTTATTTCATTTGATGTTAATTATTCTACGATAGACGAAAGTCGTAGATGTTAAATATTCTACGGTAGATAGAAGTTATAATTTCTGGAAGGGGAAGTATGGAATGATCAACTGTAGACTTGCTTATATAGCCTGAAGAATTTTGTTTTTAAATTGTTGTACCGTCGATTTGATGTACAACAGTTTTGCTTACCAGATATATTTACTAATTAAAACTTTGTACCTAAACGAATTAGCGAGTCGAATGATATGAGGTTTGGCGGCATTACTTAGACAAACACATTAAAGCAATGGAAAGCGTACAAAAGAAACTCCCTTGTCGTAGGTGTAACATTAACACCCGAAATGCTATTGTAATACGCCCTCATAGGGAACTGCAGGCCAGAGTAGACTGTCACATGTACAATCGTAATATGAAGTTATTAAATATACAAAACCCTTTTAGCATTTGTTTAAACAATCTGCGGTAACACAATCTCGTCAGAACAAATTGCTAAGACAAAGCGTGTAAATAATATGTTTTATGGCGGATGGCTAGAGCAGCGAGAACTCAGAATGCTAACTCGGCGCAAATGTCGGCACACAAGTTAATTGGCTGTTGTATAAAAAGTGTTAATACTATAACTATGTCCCCCTTTATATATATATATATATATATATATATATATATATATTTATATATATGTATATATATATATATATATACAATTTGGAAATGCATGAATCCTAGAAGCAGTCACAGTATACGCGCCAACTTGACCCTGTCAGCTCTTGCGGCTGCAGGCGCCCCTGGCACACTGAGGTCATTTCCTCGTAAGAGGAAATGGGAACTGTGAGCAATACGGTACCGAATACAGCAACACTAAGGTCGAAAACCAGAAGAATACCAATATAAAAATAACATCAATATAACATTATCAGTTAAGCCACAATAGCAACTACTACAACAACAGGTTTAGTAACAATATGGTGTAGGCGGCATCGAGCACTGAACGGCAAAGTGCCTAAAGTCGCCTGTAGCAATGTGACGCCTCAAGGCGCGTAAACATGTTTTTCACAACAGAAAAGAAGGACATGCTAACGATGAAGGCAAGGCTGGTAAGCGCCTGATCTGCTACACCCCGCCGAGCCGCGGGTTAAAGCATAAACGTGTGTGCCCATGTTTATGCAGAAGATGACTTAGTGTAAAAATAGGATGATCTACTTCGACGATGAAAATAAAAAACGAGCACACAAGGCTTTTCAGCTGCATGATAAAGATAACGATTGTGATCATGATAACGTTAAGCACAGCGTCATATGCGTCATACGGTGGGGCAAGCATGGCAAAGAGCAACTGACCTCTAGTCGCAGACCTCTCTATATGTGACTCTCCTGGGTACGACCGAAAGGATAATTTTTTTTAACGTGTCTTAGGGCGGGGTTCTAGGTATAATCAAACTTCACTTCACTTGGCTTGTAGAAGACTGCTATATGCCGTCATTTTGTCTTTAGATTTTTAGCCATCGTGGTCATACTGGATATATTTTGGCCTCCTTCAGCAGAGGCATGTCACTGCAGGAAAATGCTGCTCAAACCGACTTAAGAACTCTACTGAAAATAGAATTATTATTTAAATTTCGACCTAAGTTCCATCAATTTGTATACATTTCTAGGCGCGGTGGATCGATGCCTCGCAAAGCACCTTCAAAACGCACTATTTTTCTGATCTTTTCACGCTTCATATCACTGGTTCTAAGCATCGATCCGAATTGTTTCCGAGCACCACCCACATTTTCCCCGTCTGTTGTTGTTTTCGGACATCCTTCAGAGGCTTGTTCTCGTACATATATAAAAGTCTCGTTTGAAATGTCTGTGCCGCCCGTACACGCTCCCCAGGGATGGGTTTTCATCGCCAATGGTCGACAGAGGCTCTTCGATGTACTCTTGTGCATTTTATGCCAGCTGAAAGTTGTACAGAAGAACCGTACATAGCCCAAATTTTGAGTACGGCACATAAAATTCAGCACGGAAGACGTTGTGGCACCGATATGTTTGTGCTCGCCATTTTTTCACACCGTTTTTGTCTGAGAATCGGTTTGAGTGTTCTACCCAAGCATCGACAAATATGACTCTATTCGTTAGCGAATTCAATTTGTAACTTACTTTCAGCTATACGGGAAATTTCAAATACTTTCCCAGGTCATATATATATGTTCCAAACTAGCTTTGCATCACTAAGGACGGGTACGGCCACGCCTGGACAAGCTCGAGCTACAGCCTGCCTGAATGAGTGTCGTCGCATGTCTTTTTCCTCATATCGTTGCTATGAAAACACGGTCCGGTACGTGCCTTCGTTTGCTCGTTCTAGTCTGGAGCTTCACATCATGGAGATTTGTTCAGTGCAAACGCAAGCACCCGAAATGCACACTCATACACAAAGGAGGACAGACTCTCCCCTGCGTAGACGTGCCTGTCGTCTATACAGTACCTGTCCTCGATGCGGCTAGATGAGGCAGTGTCTTTTCCTGCTTCTCTTTTCGCACCTTTGTGTGCTGGCTTTATGCGATCACCGTGTCCGTCCACTCTCTGTGCTTCGTTTGTCGGGTTGTATCTCCCCCTGACCGCTGGCTGTAGCCCGTCTCTCGTGTTTCCAGCCTTCCTTCATCAGCGAGCAACAAATGCATGTATGCCATTGCGAGGCGACAAAGAAAGGAGAAGAGCGGGCCAGCGAGCCCCGACGACGCAACATGGAGCAACACGACGAGCAAAGTTTTTGTTCACAACTAACGGAGCCTTTGCCTTTGTCGCCGGCGCCAGCCGCCACATCTGCCGGGGCCGGAAAAGGATGGAACGAGGCTGTGAAAGCGCAACGCATTCCTCGCTGGCTTCGTTTTACCGACATAAACGTACAAACGCATACGCCCCCCAACACACCCAACTTAAGCAATGATGATTGGGTTTCTCCGAAAGGCAGAGAGAAGGGGTGTCTGTGAGGGAGATAAGGAGAGAGAGCAAAATACACACACCGATCGAGAGATGTTCATTTCGCATTACATAGATTGCTCCGCTTCTCTGTACTTTACTCGCTGTCCTCACATCTGTTGCTTCCCCGTTGTCCCTGCTCGGTCCTATGCTGGTGCTGCTTTGTCGTCCCGAAGCCGTTTTTGTTGACCGTCATCTTGTTTCCATATCTGCAAAAAGTATTGCCATCCGCATCGTGGTCGCCGTCCCACCCATCAACAACGATGGCGCTTGCTGCTGCAGAACCAACCAGCAGCCGTGCTATCCTTTAAAGGCGGCAGAAAAAAAGAGAAATAGGAAAAAAGAACGAACCTTCTCTCAGGGAACATCTAGATGCCTGCAAAGTCAGGCCACGTTACAGGTCTGCGGCCTTAATGCAACGACTGAGAAGGGATTTCGGGGGCGCAACTAAAAGTGGCCCCTTTGCTTGTTGGAAATCCAATTTTAGTGCCGCCTTTCGATCGTCCTTGCAGTAGTTTGCCGCATTGATACATTGAAAGGTGGGAGACGGAAAGGAAACGAGGGAAACAGAGACGAAAGTAGAGAAAGGAAAACCATAAAACTAAGCAGGCGAGATTGAAAGGAGAGAAAGACTGGTCATCGTTGCACGGGTAGATGGATACGTTAGGCCATCAGTGGGTTTTGGACCTAAAGAATCTGCCGCTTATAAATGACAACGATTAGGCGGCGTTTGATCCGATCTTACAATTTGTGCTAGTGCAGTTAAATCTAATTGCCATACGAGTTTAGGCTTAGCCTGGGGTGTATCCTCCTTAGTTATGTACATTCATATATAGATTAAGTTAGAAACACGTGTATTCGTATATAAATATGCATATGTTTAAACAATAAATTCAATAATAATGTGTATTTACTCAATCAAGTAAAGTTGTTTGCTGCCCTTTACTCGAGAAACTGACTGACCCCCAGACAAAATTTAACGACCACGGGACTGCGTTTCGCATTGCTTCATAGACATAGGACCCCTATAAATACAAATGTGCAACGGTGGGGCTTGAACCCGCGCATCTATGTGTCTCCTCCTGTCACAAGCGCAGGCGAATGCACCACGCCACCGGGCCCGACACGTATAGCCAGTCCTGCGACCGTGCGTTCGGCTAGCTAAAGTTGCCGAGCTGTTTGCCCATTCGACCAGGATCGGTCGACTATAGTTTTACCGAGACAGAATAATAAATGCCCATTCCGATCGGAATGAAGGGGGGGACTGTCATGGGTATCCGGTCCGCCAGACAGACATGCCAACTTCGAGCAAAATCCTCCAACCGAGACGACATACAGCCTATAGCAGGGCTGCGCTGTTCGTCATCCAGGACGCTACCAGGAAGCTGTTACATAGTCGAACATTGCAGCAAGGTTTCCAGGGCACGCGCTAATATTAGCGGGGGGCCAATATTAGGCACATCTATTCTGCATAACAACGAATTTGAGAGCGAGAGGAAGAGATAGATTGACCCATGGATATATAGATAAATATATAGAAAGCAAGAGAGAGAGAGAGAGAAATGGGCAAAGATGGCAGTAGTATAGAAATGGGTGCAAGAAGCCTCGGAAGATGCAATGGATTTGCTTCGTGGCTCCTTTCTCGGCGCCGCATTGCCCATTTCGGCCTAGGAGAGAGTCTTCGCGGGGAGAACTATTCGGGTCTAGCCGAACAACAACAACACCAACCTTACAGACCCTTAGGTTACGGGTCCTTCGATAGCTGACCATGGATCTATATGGTCGAAGCGGACACATGCGTAGATAGACAGATAGATCGCAACCAACGGCGTCTAGACATTTCGTTCAGACAGCAAGCTTAAGGGGATGCAATGAGCTTGCTGTGCAATTGGCGCCACTTATGACGGACGTTTCTAATACGAAGACGATTATTTCAGCGAAGACAATATTGCTACTCCTGCTAGAACTAGACTTTTACCAGATCAGTGCTCTGCCTGCCGCTTTGGAGAAAGACCGTTCCGCTGTGGCACAGACAGCCAGCTCAACAATTGAGCTAAGCAGCCGTCCCGAAAGCAGGTTCTCTGTTTCGCCACCAATTTCCCGTCCGAAAGGGCGTTTGTCAGTATCTCCGCTGTCGATCCATAGATGACAATGCGTGGCATTTCTCATCGAAGCTGTTGGTTTGGATATATATATATATATATATATATATATATATAAATGTGTTCGATTATACATCTAAGTATCGCATATCTTTTTTTATGCTTTTTCGGTCGTACTAGATTCGAGAAGAGTGGATATACGAATATGCACACAGCCACGAAATATAGCCATATTTTATTATCTGCCACAATTATTTTCGTAATTACGGCGGTTGTATATAAGCGTTTACGGACGAATGTCACGAATGAAAAGAACGCCACGTGGGACGATTGATTTGACTAGATACTTTGCGACTTCATTTATGGTCAGGTTGGCTCAAGTCCCCAGCCTGTATCGAGACTGTTTCGTTTTACTGATTTCAGATACCACCCAAAGCAGAGTAGTTCTTTCCCTAACTCCTTCCTAACGTTTCTAGCCGGAACGTTTTAGCAGGCAAAGAGAGCTAAGCAGAGCAAAGGTCGGGTCGACGAGCCAGCAAATGCCTAGCGATACCTAGAAACGATTTTAACCGTGAGGTGATTTGGAGAAATTTTCGGAAGGGGAGGAATCAACTCTCTGCATTGTTTACATATTGCTGCTGTCGTCTGGTGGCCATTGCTAGACGGTCAAATTGAATGATACTTCAAATGGAGAAACAGACGTTGAAAAAAGAGGCAGAGTCATTCGGGATGTTGCAAAGCTTTCTGGCCCTGTGGATGGCCACCAGGGCGCCGTTCACAGGGGCGGACAATTAATTCAATTCATATCCAAGACAGGAAAAAAACCGGACGGACCCTATTAGGAAGCCAAGGGACAGAGCATACACGGGGCAACACGCCCATAAAAGGGCAGATGCTGCATTTACGCGTGTATGTAGCTTGTCATATACGCGTATGTGAAGGAAACAGCCCAAATGTGTTAATGTTGCCATTTGGGGAAAAAACAACGAAGCACGAAACGGCGTGGTTGATTTCAAGCGAGTTTGAGTTCGCAACTCAGAAGAACGAAGAAGGTGAGATTAAGGAGGGGCTTCAAAAATTCAGCTAATTCTGCACGATTACTAGCTCTAAGCCTGAAACTGGATCAAACGGTAAAAATCCTATTGACTGGACACGACTTGTTTCAATATGTTTCAAGCTGTACCACAACTATCGCTCGAACAAACTTGAATGGACTTTTTCAATGTAACTAAAATATAAACGGCCTAGCAAAAGTACAATTCTGGCTGGATCAGTAAAGACTAGAGGATATGGAGTGGTAGGCTAGAAAAAAAACAGTAAGCATATGTAGAAAGAGAAGTAAGCCCAATAGACCGATAGACAGTTTTAACCTACGTCAGCATTCAAAAGATCTGGAGAACACGACGAGACGCTCAATCATATAGTACCGCATCCTACTAAAGTGTTTTTATTATAAGATCACAGCCAAATTGAATGGCAAGTGCATTGTAGTAACAGTTCATGATATTTGGCAATGGGTGCTCACCTAGAAAACAAACTTGCTTTTATTTTTGACTGCATTTCCAAGCTAAATTGTTTGCTTGGCCGATTGTCCGTTCTCGATTCAGGATTTCTAAAGAGGGTCAAATAGCTTGTACGCTAAAATGAATTTAGTTACGATCGCTCTTATTTATTTCTTCCAAAGGTCTCCAAGGTAGTAACCGTTTCCTTCGCAATAAATAAGGGTAAAAACCTCGTCTTCTGCGACGACCCGAGTTGCGCAGAACGACACCTTACCGCGAGTAAGCTGTCCACCCAAGCCCAGATATCCGGGATCAAAGTCCAATCCCGGTCCCCGGGCACTCCGTGCCAAACAGAGCACATTTAGGCTGCCAAATGTTGAAGGTCCTATTTTCTTTCTTCCTCTTTTCTTTTTGCCCTTCCCAAAAGCGATATATCCGGGGACTGTGCTAGCCAAAGCAATCCCGCTTTGTAGGCCATTCTTGTCCTCAGAGCGGCCACGCGTTGGGCTTTGGTCAGCGCAGTCCTGTTGCTGGCTGCGGATCGTGCGGTTGACGATCACATCCGGGTGCGAATAAAACAGTGGACTCAGGCACCGAATTATAAAACGCCGTCTCGTCTCCCCTGGGCTGTAATTGTTTGGTAGATGCTGCAAGGCTGGCAACCGATATATTTGTGCACATTCAGACTTTCCGAGTCAAGTCAGGAGACGCCTTAAGCAGCCTGCGCCCGGCACCATCTGGCCTACCACAGAGGAGCTGCGTCTCTCCGCTTTTGTACATAATATTTTTCCTAGGTATGAAATTCTTTATACCACCGACTGTTAGATATATATTGAGATCGACTCCTCGTCGGCGCGCACAGAACTGCAGTCCGCTGGGGGGCGGTATCAGCCAGTGGTGCGTTGACAATGGTATGCAGTTCTCTGTTCATAAATGTCTCGTTGTGAAACACGGCCCTTCCGAGCTTAACTACTTACGCAACGAGTCAACACTGCCAACGGCCAACGTGACGCGGGACCTTGGAATCTTAATCTAGGCGGACCTCATCTTCTTCGCGCATAGAAAAAAAACTAGTCAAAGCAGCATTCATATTTGTGAACCTGTTGTTCCACTGTTTCATTGTCAAGAAGCCTACGGCGTATCTTTGTTTGTACTAATCAATTGTGTTATCCAAACTTTCATACTGTTCACCCGTATGGCAACCATATTTGTGTTAATACATAGGTATGATCGAAGGTGTGCAAAGGAGATTTTTAAGGGGACTCCACAGAAGATGTGACTTCAAGACGAGCGATATTGTGGTAACGCCCTTAATGGACACATTCAAGAAAAATGACAGACGGATTTTAACTCAACTTATGGGGCGGCGCAAGTCTTATTGATCATTTGTATGAAGTTCGGCCGAACAATCGCCTGCAGCCAGTCATTTCTTATTCTGTATTATATGAATAAACAAGCTTTCTATCCTACCCTACACATTTTTTAATTGTTGACCGTTTTTTTTCCATATTAAGCCTAAGTCAGCGATTGCTTGTTTGGGAGTCACGATACTGCATCGATCGTTTTCCACAGTCATTACTAGTTTTCTACGCGGATTAGAATATACGTAAGACAGGCAGGAATCTATGCTACGTGGAACGCGATTGTATTTACGACATGACCGTCGCTCCGGAACTCCCGGATGCTTTGCCAAAATGCGCCACAGATGACGCAACGGCGCCAATTACTGGATAAGGAGTTACAAACAGTTCCAGCAGTTCCAGCAAGCCTGCGAAGCGGAGGCTGCGAAAACTTGATCGTCCTTTTCATCCTACAGCGGGAATCTAAAAACGAGACCTGCCGTTTCACGGCGCGAAACGTTCCCTTGAAGGCGCCTTTAGACAAAATTGGCATCTTCGATTATCCTATCGGTGTCGTACTGGCACGACACAGTGCCGACCGACTTTGTGTATGTCACTGGGACAGGTGCCGATACGGATAGCTGTCCTACCACACGTTTGCCGGGACGGCTTCATGGCGGAATCTATAGATAAATAGGTAATTAAGGAAACCGATCGATTAGCCTTAATATACGCTCTTCGGTAAACGGGATTCGAGTTCGTGCGGCCAGTGGATTCTATGCAATAAATAAACTGCACATAAACAAAGGTTAACTGCGACAGGAACAGGCGAATTGAGGCTACTAAGTCGGCGAGCACACATATATCGTTTAGGAAAAACGACACAAAAACAAGGTGGAGCGACAAGGACAACAACAACTACAAATACAACATCAACAATAGCAAAAACTGCAAAAAAAGCACCAAGAACAGGAGCATACAAGTATTACTCAGTTAGCTCATTCGCGCTCACTAAAAGAACAACGATAATATGAATACATAATAATCGCTTTATTCGAATGTTTAATACGTGATTCCAAATGCACGTTGCCTTGCGCTTATTTTCGATGTGAATAAATCACTAATGTCAGCGTATTGCGCTATCTTTTGCGATATATAATATTGTTTCCCTATCATGTGTTGATGGTAAGTGAGGTAAACAAACTGCTGAATGTTGTTCGTTTTAGCATGTTTTGAAAAGCCGGACAAATAACAATAGTATTGTTAGTGGCGATCTCTAATGCCGTTAAAATAATTGCTATATGGAATCCGGACACTAGTGATACAAAACATCTGTATACATCGATCAGCCATGACAGCTTATATATATATATATATATATATATATATATATATATATATCTTGTAATTGGGCATGTTAGCGCTGTTTCCCTGGCATGGATATGTCCGGTCTGGCCTCGAGTCCGCTGTACGGTAGTAATAGTAGTAGTAGTAGTAGGTATTATCACACGAAACGGCAGGCAGAGGTCAGAGAAGAAGCCAGGAGAAACGGACCATCGGCAAGTGTGGTCGAGCTGCCCACATGTCGGCCAGGCCTTGGGCAGACAGGAAATTATTGCTGTGGCGAGGCGTAGGTAGCATCGGCTAGCGACGTGCTATTTGGGTCGTCGCCGTCGTGTTTCTATTCTCCTCTGCTACGGCCTGCCTCTATATATATATACACATATATTTGAGGGCGTGTCGCTCTTCATTAGGATCTCGAAGGCGGGGACGCGAAGGCAGAGGCCAGTGCGCATGGTCAGCAGGATCCCAGCTCCCCGGTGACATTCATGCCTGTCCGCAATGTTTCCCCGTATAGCCAATCTACATCTTTCATCCGTCGGTTCTCTGCCACGCTCTTTCATTCTGTCTGTAACTCCCCCTCACTGTCGTGCTTTTCCTTTATCTTGTATTTTCCTCCCACTGTCACGTTATTCCTCTCTCTCTCTCTCCCTCTCGCGCGCTTTCTTTGTACAGCGTACATATCTGTCGGCTGATGTACGGCCAGAGCAAACAAGTTTGGTCACAACAGAGTCGCTGGAATGAACGAGCTGCGCTCAACAGTCAGGGAAAGGAGATTCAGCATGCAAAAAGGAACGGCAAAATGCATGTCTTTCAGCTTACGCTTTATTTGTCAGACTGCACGAGAGTAATCACCGCTGTAGCAATTGGACGGCAATACGACCATCGAGCTTTTTAACGCTAACGCGTTGGAGCACCGTTGCGTCGAAATCGTGTAACGGAGCGGATCTCGTGCGGAAACGTGAAAACATAAACACAACTAGATGAGATAATCGACTCGTTCCGGCTGGTTGGTTGCCTCTAACGACATGCTTGTCCTCGAGACGCCATAAAGGCATCCATGTCCTGCTGATTGTTAAGAACATGGCTGTAAATTTGTACATATATATATATATATATATATATCATTGAAGTAGTTTGCTCAGTGGTAGCTACAGGATCGAGTATGTGCTCTGGGCACTCGTTGAGAAACTCGACTATAAATATATATATATATATATATATATACACATATGTTTCAAAAGAGAACACCCCATGTGAACGTCTTCCATCAAATAGCATTAGCCGACATCAAGCTACCTTTGCCGTCGGCTACGCCAACGACGTACTCGAACGAAGCTGCTGAAGAAGACGAACAGGCCGGGGAGTAGTAGGACGTCTGACCGATCTGTAGAGTACCGCCTGACCGGCCACTCGACTACTGAGGCAGCTGATGTTTGTTACTTAGGCTGGTACTTCAACTCAAAACGAAGCCTTCAGTTCACGGAGTCAAGCTAACCGTCAAAGCTAGCGACAAGCTAAAGACAACACATCGCTAACTTACGCCTCCTCCAGCCAGCAGATAAGTTTACTATTTCCTTTGCCTTGTCCCCCCTCGCCCCCCCCCCCCCCCCCCCTGATAACATGAGACTAATAACGCCAACTACTAGCTCGTACCCTCTGGCGACAAGTTGTGATTGCCAATGCCGAATAAATACCACGCGACCCATCTGATGAGGCGCAAGCCAACTCAGACGTAAACAACGCCGATCGTTGAGAGAGCCGCTCGATGGTTAGTGGCAGCGTGGTTTGGTGGGGGGGGAGTCATCTACTATGATACTGCTGTTGTTGCCGCCCCAAGGACTGTTAGAGAAACCCTAGGTAGTTCAACATGTCCACTTTAACAGCTGCTCTAAGAACGCCCTAAAACGAAAAAGAAGATGGTGACATGTGCATTTAGGTATATCTGCCAAGCGAAGAAGGAATCGGGCCATCTAATTCACCACTACTGTTACTTCTGCTGCTGCTGGTGCTGTTGCTGCTACTAACAGAGTTCGAGAAAGAGATCAGCGGTACGGCCGCGTTGAGTAAGCGGGAGGTCAAAGTCGAGACCCCTTCGGCAAACGAAGGGGCGAAAAGAAGGGGAAGAAGTCACCCAGTTACAGTAAAAGTAGCAGGCCTTCGAAGGCGTTGCGTTGGCTGCCTGCCTGCGGCCCCGACGATACGCAGGGGGTCAGCCGCCAACCAACCGGCAGTGCGCGGTGGGGTTAGGTAAGGATTACGAGCCTCAATCGAGAAGAAAACGACTCTCCCCCTACAACCCCTCTGTTGCTCTGTGGTAGGAGGGCTTCGGTAGAACCTGAAGGATCTGAAACTGCAGGACAAGACCGTCGGAGCGGCCCCAACCGACCGAGGGTCCGAACAAAATACCAACCGCTCGCTCACGCACTCATTCAGCTCGTTGGTTCCATTGAGCTTCTGTTCCATCGTTGGAGTTCTCGTCTCTAGAAACTACGTTCATTACAACGAGAAGAGGAAACAGCGAAAGAGGAGTTGTATTGCGTTGAATGCCACATGGGGTTGATTTAGTGTGCCGGCTGCGTATTAAAGTCGGGCCGAACACCCGCCAAAGAGGAGAACTAAAGAACAAAAACACGGAAAACAAAAAGCAGGAAGAAAACGGAATGCGGTTGTAAACGATCACAATGAGGAAAGTTCCTCCAGGTGACAATGGGGAGTTAGGGCAACACCCACAATTTTTGCAACTACAATAACATGAGCTACGATACTCACAGTGAGAAATATTTACCCGTGGAGCAGAGCCTAAGTGTTCTCTGCTGATTTGGTGGTTTCTCATGATACAATTTAGCCTGACGGGCAAGTATTGTATAACATTGCACAACCTGTTGAACACAAGACGATATTTTACATAAAGCCCCAGACATTATCAATATGTAGGTAAAAACAGATTACTGATAAAAACACATTAAAAAAAAAGAAATATATATATATATGTAAAGCACGATTTACATCGTGATTTATGGTTAAAATTCGTCACTTGCTGTAGTATATTCTGTGCCGCCATGGACGGTTATCACGTTTTTAGCGCTACTTCAATCCCAGCATTTGCCTCATGGCTCAACATCTCTCTTCTAGTGACGACACTGAGTGCGACGACCCCCCCGTCCCTGCGATTGATGAACTGGGCTCTCTGGAACGACACGTCGACCCACCCACATTCAAAGACTGGATAATGCTGTTGATGTCACCAGTAGTATTGGGTGCAGTAGCAGTAGTAGTAGTAGTCGTAGTAATAATGGTGGGTGAACGGTGCTGATGATATGAGCGAAACATCAGCAGCTATTGGAGGCGTTAGGAGAAAAGACCAGGACAGGGTTTATTGGAAATCAAAGTGCCACACAAGAAACAAAGGAATGGCAGCACAGCGAGTACCCCCGTCATCGCCCGGTGCTGATGACAACGGAGGACAGGGGGACAACGACACGCACGCCGAGGAGCGAGAGAACAAAACACACGCTAGCGGCGGCACACGTTGCACGTTGTTGCAGGAGAGAGGGAGCCCTTCGCCAGGAGACGGAAGCCCTTTTCCACCGGTCCTTTTCGTCCCCTATTCCTTCCTATTCTGCATGGTCCCTCGCCTCTCACCCATGTACTCTTTCTCTCTCTCCCCTCTGCCCCCCCTCCCTCCCTCTGGCTCGCATGGTCGCTCATCCTCTTTCTCTTCTTCTCTTTCGAAAAGAAACCACATGGCAAGCAGAGCTGCAGGGAATTGATATGTTAACCTCCCCGCACCCCCGCACTGGGGGTGCAGAAACGTCGAAAGGCGGCACGACGCTTCGTGAGGGAAATGAGGACGCCGCAGGGGCAACTCGCTAATGAATCGATACCCTGCTGCTCTGTGCTTCTGTGATCAGAATTCCGAACGACGACGACAGATAGATACCCCGCCGTCTCCTGTGCCTGGATACATGGGCCCGGTAGCCTGCCAGACAGCGTTGTTTGGCTCAGCCGCTCAGCTGCACACACACACATACACACTTGCTCTATGTCGCTAGTAGCCGGCACTCGCTAGCCATATCCCCTTTAAGCCATAACGATGCATTCCGCCGTTGCATCACTCTGCGTCGGAACGGGTCCGACCACGGAAAAGTGGTTGTTTTGTTGTTTAGCTAAGCGAAGCATTAGCGATGCAAGCACGCTTTACTATGCGATCGTTTGCGTGTGTAGAAAGAACTGTTGCTGTCGATATTTGTCGATATTCTACGCGCTTCTTTGCTATGTGTGATAGTTCCGTATAGGAGCAAAAGGAGGAATGCTTGCTACACGACTGCTGGTTGTGGAGAGGCAGTGCATGCGTATGCGTCGCTGTCGAACGCTTCGCGTCGATCACCTCTGTGTCCAACATGTTGAATGAGTTTGCGCCTGAAGATGAAGATGAAGACGACGATGATGATGATGATAGTGGTGGTGGGGGTGGTGGTGGTGGCAATTCGTGGATGCTAATTATGAAAAGGTCATTGAAGGCGACGCGGAAATACGGACAGCTTTATGATGCACTCACTCGCAGGTCCTATCTGACCGCATTCGTGGCGTCGATGAGAGCACAGCTTATCGGGCCCATTGGGCTACATCTACCATCGCCACCTTTGCCGCCCGTGCAGATTTTTTTTGACAGACACCTTTTCTCTTGTTCGGCAAGAGAAAAGGATGTTTGATTATGCATTATTATTATAATTTTTTTTTTCGTAAGGATTCTGTGTGGTGGTACCCGATAACTTGTGGTTTGGTCGTATTACTCACTAAACATTAGCTTATCCCGCTACCCGGCATGCCCGGGCTTGGTTTCTAGGTACCCGGCATATCTCACTTCGTTTACGTACTTATTACGCAAATATATTTTTGTTACGTTATTATAGCACTCATGATAACGGTACTACTACTCCTACTGTTATTGCTGTTTATCATGGGACACATGATATTGGCTAGTGATTGTGGCTGTCGAGCCCGGTGGCGTGGTGGCTTGCGTCTGCGCCTCATGACCGGAGGAGACACATAGGTGCGCGGGTTCGAGCCCCACCGTTGCACATTTGTATTTGTGGGGGTCCGTCTATGAAGCAATGCGAAAAGCAGTCCCATGGACGTTAAATCTTGGCAGAGAGTCAGCCCCGAAAAAATGTTTGGTGATTGTGGCTGTGCATCTCGTTTCCATCATAAATAATACATATAGTCAATTTACCAAACTATTGGTGGCAGTATACATCGGTGGATGTTATGCGAAATCTACACTGACCTTAAGTACTACGGTATCTTGATATACGTGTCGTACACGCTATACTGGCGCTTGCGATACGACACCGTTGTCACGTCGTGTCTCTCTGTGTCAATTTACTTCTATCTTGTATACAAATATGTATATATAGAGAGAAATGTCTTTGTTTGTATTTTGCTCTCTCTTTCTCTCTCGCTCTCGATCTCTCTCATTTCCACTCTCTCTACCTTGGTGTGCATTTGCTCGCACTGAAGTCGGTGTGCGAGTAATATACCAAACTCCTTTTCTACCTGTGTTGGTTCTCGTTTAAAGTCCTCGCTCAGCCCTCTGACTGGCTAGGCGCTGGTTGTGCTAAGGCTGGTTCTGCTACTGCTGCTGTTGCTGTTACTGCTGAGCAGCGGGATCTGCGGCAGCAGATGGGCCGAACGGGAAAGCTTCGGCCCTGTCGACGTCACGTCACGTATCGCCGAGTCCGCATAAGTGGGTGAGTAAGTGGAGAGCGAGAGAGAGCGAGAGAGAGAGAGGGGATGAAAGAAACGGAAGATAGAGAACGGCAGATGGAGTCCTGGCAATAGCAGGTGGTGGTCACCTGTCATCCGCGCGATCATGGCGGCCAAACTTACGTGACCAGGTAGCAGGAAACGTGTGTGGATAGGCTTAGGCAGTAGAGGTCTGCGTTTTATCTTCGTTGCGTTCGGGTTCGCAGTAGACGTACGTTCCGCGCACCACAAACATACGTGCACGAGGGCGCGGATCAAAAAGTTGTGATACATGTTGTTACAACGATTTTATACAACGAATACTTATGCAATCTTCAAAGTAGTTCCCACCGGCTGCATAGCAGTCGCGCCACTTCCTTTCCCAGATTCTTCAAAATAGTTCCGAAACGTATGTTTCGAAATAGACTTCAGCTGCTCCTGTGAGTTTTTTTCTTTGCGTTTAGCTCCTCTATAGCCACTAAACGTTCTCCTTTTATCCATGCAAACAGGAAGTGTCGCGCGAAGCCATGCCTGGCAAAAAGGAAGATTGCGAAAATATGGAAATCACATTTTTTCGTCAAATAATCCAAAATCAGTAAAGATGTGTGCGCCGGCGCATTATCGGGATGGAGGATCCAGAAATTGTTTGCTCAATTTGCAGGCTTCTTGCGTCGGACGTTGTCGCGCAATCTTCTTAAAATTAAGCGGTAGTATTTCCTGTTGATCGTAGGGCGGCAAAATTTGTGGCGGAGAATTCTTTTGTAGACGAAAAACAGTCAAAAGAATTGCGGTGTTATATCTGTTCTGCCTGAGGCTTGTCGGTCAACAAACTCTCACTTTGGAAGCGCCGCTGAGAGGTTTGAGCTTTGGTCTCTATGTCGTAACCATATCCTCATGACTCGTCTTCGGTAATAACTCTCTGAAGTAACCGTCTGAAGGTTCGATTGTGACATTTGCCGGCGGGCGTTCATTTGCTGAACATTCAACATTTTTATAGCGAACTTTGCTGCCAGTCTTCTGGCGCATAAAATATCTAAAATATGCGTCGCTGACCACGGGTCACCCCTTGAAACAAACTGTAATCCAAATATTTGCTGTTAGCCTCTAAAAGCATGTACCCGCATCGACCGCTGCTGCCAAGGTTCAAAGTCCTGAAAAGAAGCTGAAATTTTTCATCATGGAGGCAGTCACGGTGCCGATCATGCGGTTGCTGTATTATCCATTCATTTGATAAGATTACCTTCTGTTAATCAAGCCGGTGCCTGACTAAGGAAGTATATTACTGCATACGAATACACTTGAGAGTGAAGCTAATAAATTGTCTGTAAAATCAAATACCCTCCTTCATGACTCGCAGCAGGTCGATTTCGTTATCTTTGTATTGTTTTTGAGAGTTTTTGGGAATGCTCGATGCACATGCGTCGCGAGCAGCTAGCGTCACTAGTGAATTTTCACTCCTTTAGGCTCGGTTCTGTTTAGGCATTACTTCTAAACCACGGGAAAGAAGTCTCTGCACCGTGAACCGTCATTGTTGCTCTTGATTCCCTCCATCTTCATGCACCTATGTGAAGGTTGTCCAGCTTGGCGAGAGTACGATCCCAAGATCCTAAGCTGATTCAGTATGGCCTGTTTTTGCGGAGTCCGAGACAACATATGTTTATTTTGTGCCTAATCACGTAAGCTAAATACTGCAACTTCGATGAGTATTTCTTAACCATGGGGATGATTGCTTTGAAATTGGTATGTATGACATTTTGCTTAGTGTTGCTAGCACATACCTAACCTAATAAAACAGTTATTGGCATAGCTGTATTAACTGCAAATTTATAAAGCATTTAACTATATATATATATACCATCTCTGATTCTCAATTTGGGAGGATTACCAGGGCTTCTCAGTGGAAATACCCTCCTTCATTCTAAAAAATATGGTAAATACTACTACTAGCTACAAAAAGGCGCTATGGCTTGGATGGTTTAAACGCATACTGTGCGTCAAAAGTGGCAAGAGTTCTTGCATTTCGTTTTTGTCGCGTAGAGGATTGTTTGTTTGTTTAACGAAGCTGTGCAAGTCAATTTTGCCTACTAGAATATTTTTGAATAAACATACTTTTGCCATGGAATTCTATCAACATTGCCTGTCGTAGGAATTCACCTGTACATGAACAAGACCTATCTCTTGATACACCGGCGTTGCATCTGAATGTCTGAAGAAAAAAATTATTTAATTTTTATTAAGCGTTATATATATATATATATATATATATATATATATATGTACAGGGTATTACAGGAATATTTGATCAACGATATATGGAATTGTAGAGCTCGTTAAGGCAAATAGTTTTTCCAATGGAACATGGTCTCTAAGAGGCCCTGTTTCGGAATGAGAGTTAAATTACTACAATTTGTGACATTGGTGTTTTTGCCCGACATAGGAGCATCGAATGTGCTGTTGCGAGACAACCAGGTTTCCTAGACAGAAGCTAGACAGAAGCTGAGAAAATTCTGCTTCTTTCGAAGAACTCATAAGGCCGGTCAGAAGATGCTACATGGTCGCTTAGAAGAGAATTCGCCAAAATGAAGTTATTTTATTAACCTTCACGCCCAATACCTCAAAATTATTATCTTACGACCACTTACAGCGCTCTAAACTAACATACTCAGGCAAATGCGCATTTCATGACGATCATTTTGGTACCAAACTTATGGCAATGCGAGCTGTGGTTGCGGAGTAATTACGATTTTTTGGTGGGATGTCCAGATTAAGTGTATGTAAAATGACTGTGTGGCGACGTTCACTACCGGCGACGTGTCGCGCGACAGCCGCAGCGCGTCATTTTACATGCACTTAATCTGGACATCCCACCAAAAAATCGTAATTACTCCGCAACCACAACTCGCATTGCCATAAGTTTGGTACCAAAATAATCGTCATGAAATTCGCATTTGCCTGAATATGTTAGAGCGCTGTAAGTGGTCGTCAGGTAATGATATTGAGGTATTGGGCGTGAAGGTTAATAAAGTAACTTCATTTTGGCGAATTCTCTTCTAAGCGACCATGTAGCATCTTCTGACCGGCCTTATGAGTTCTTCGAAAGAAGCAGAATTTTCGGTGTGTTTAGCTTCTGTCTAGGAAACCTGGTTGTCTCGCAACAGCACATTCTATGCTCCTATGTCGGGCAAAAACACCAATGTCACAAATTGTAGTAATTTAACTCTCATTCCGAAACAGGGCCTCTTAGAGACCATGTTCCATTGGAAAAAAATATTTGCCTTAACGAGCTCTACAATTCCATATATCGTTGATCAAATATTCCTGTAATACCCTCTATATATATATATATATATATATATATATATATATATATATATATATATATATATATATATATATATATATATATATGAATATACTGATTATTTCATGCTGCTATAAAGATTTGCTCTAAAATGAGTTCATATAAAAATGCAACATTTCCGAACCAAGCCGTATAAATTCCACAAAGGGGAACAATTGGCAAAACCACTCGACCAGGAACAAATAGAGTGGCAAGTCCTATACGGGCAAATGCTGGAAACAAATATTTTCCCCGGCCCTCTGAAGTACTTACCTTTGATGCACTTCTGGCGGGTCACACACGCGCCGGCGAGAGTCGGACCCTAATTGGTTAGAAATGATTCAATTGAATAATCGCACTAATATTTATGGCAATAAGAGAACCCCACTTGTAACGCTGGGTTGTTAATTCTTTGGTATTTACCTATTTTCGTAAGTTTCAGCGAGTTTAAAAGAGAAAAGACGAGTAGAACATACTAATTGGTGGTAACCCTTCACGACCAAATTATTAGTAAAAAGTGATGAATATACTGATTCAATGCCTGCACGTCGTCATTCCCGAAGACTTGTTCTATCCTTACCCTGCAACTTGTCAAGATTTTTGCTAAAATTAGTACAATACTATTCAAAGCGTTTCGTAATTTCACAACAACATTGATAATTATATGGTATTGATTGCCAGCTACTTGCACCTCTAGCACACAAAACAAAATGCATGCATTTGCACAATGTACCTTACTCCAATCTACCTAATGACCATTTGTGTTTTACTTCATATATATATATATATTCCTAATGTTTTTGCACGCCATGTCATTCCTTTAGCTCAGATTCATTCATATAGCCTATGAACGGTGCCGACCTCACTAGCATGTCAACATGCCGTATCGAGACTTAATGGAGCGCGTAATCTTAGCGGATGTTTGGCGCGTTCTAGCATTGTCCCCAGATCGGACCCTTGGGAGAGCAGATCTCGTAAAGTATCGGGGGTTTAGGCTTTGTCAGATGTTTGCAACAATATCCTGTATACATCGTTACATCACAGACACGCTTGCAAATGGTGCAAGGCTAGTTAACGTTCTAATATGCACAAACTGATGAGCACATGTATACATAAAAGCTCTTGGTGTAGTAGGAACGCGAATCAGGAGGCCACGCTCACAAAGTTAGCTCTCATTGGACGTTTTTTACGCTTGAGCTGCTATTAAGCTGCATCAGCCTGCGTTATAACGTTCATGTAGCCTACGGCGGTTCAGACGACTGGGAGATGGCTTGCGAGTTTGACTCTGCGTAACGTTGACTTATTTCAAAGCAACTTTTTGTGAGAAAGGTTTGCAGATTTATCATTCAATGTTGACATTAGCGAACGCGACACATTCGCTCGTTTATTATACATACATTTGAGCTCCATAATAGCAAAATAACCTACGATTGCGAGCTTATTTACTGTCTCAGGAGGGTGACAAGTCGTCTATTTGATTTCAATTTGAACAACAACAAGGCCCAAAACACTTGAGCCAACTTGACTACTCTTGTAAAGGTATACGCTGCACCATACGGCCCTTAAAAGTAGAGTCAACCTTAAGAGCGTGTATACACCTGCTAACGACAACATCTTGTGCACACATATATCGAATGTAGGTTTCCTCTCAAAGAAAACGAAGACGTCAAATAGCAGAACAGAACAAAAACTGCGGAAACCAGCGATATACAAGGCGGGCGTCTACAACGAACGGCCCGACGGACACGTTGCCGTCCGCGGCCGAAACGCGGAATCGAAGGCAGTCATTTATTCCGAGTTCGAGGGGCAAATTTTCGACGAAAATCGTATTAATTAAGTTAATCGAATTCCGGATACGTCTGTGCAGCATAGCGTATCGGCACTGCGTTCAGCGCATGAAATACTGACTCTCGCGTGCCTCGAGGCTATCAAATCTAATAGGCATCATGAGTAGAACAGATACAGAGGGGAGAGGAGAGAGAGAGAGAGGAAAACGACCACATGGATAGGTCCGAATAGATCAAGGAGCAGTCCCTCAAAATGCAGGGTGCTGAACGACGCACGCCTCACTGTCAAATCGATGCGGCTGTATTGGTGCTCTGATGCAGTTGATCCGACAGATAGACAGGTGGTGAAGGGCGCTTCTTGTGCTACGGTGATCTTCTCGCCCATTTTCCTTTCCATTATGAGCTCGAGTCGATATAAAGCTGCAGAGCTTCGGGCATAAGTTCAGAGAGCAAGACAGGATAATCCCAAGGACAACGATAGTGACGAAAACAGAGAGGGAAATAAATAGAGGCAGAAAGAAGAATCACACGTGGTGTGTGTGTAAACGGGAATAGCAGTACAGGGAGCAGACGAGCAAGATCAGAGTACACGAACGAAATAAGACACAAGTGAGCAGAATCTGAGAGAGAGAACAATGCATGCCGATCAATTGACACAAAGGCGCACTGTTAAACGTTGATGATTGACCTTCTGGCAAAACTGGTCGTTGGCAGCGTTGTTTACTGGAGTGCTTATATCAGTGCCCCCGCAGCTAGCATATGTACTAGTCCAAGAAGATTTCGAAACGGAGCAAGGTGGCTTAGTGGCAAAGCCATTGCCTCGCATTCGAGAGGTCGTGGATGCAAGAGCACCTGGACAGGCCACTCTGAAATTGAATTCCATGGTTACAAGTTTAGACAAGGTGAATGCCGAAGGGGATAATAATCGATTACGATCGGAGAAAAAACGAAGAGAGTTTTAATAAAAAGAGTTGGCGCATTGCCATCAAATTCACATTTCCACTATCATTGGTGTAGACACATGCGTTCTGTGACACCAATAGCTTTTGTTCGACGCTCGCGTAATTAAGCGCAATCAACTCAAGCGATAGACTCAACGAAGAGGCAAGTATTTCCTAAAAAAAAACATAGTTTAACAGTCATTATGGATATTGCTGGTCTTGTTCGCCATGTCTTCATAGAGACATTTGCGCTTCGTGTTTTTGTTAACAGCCAATTATGGTACAGTTGCATATTCCGACATTTAATTAATGTAGTTACGGCGGTCTAGTATTTGCTTATGGTAGTCTACTCCGACATTCAAATAATTTAGCTTGAACACCTAACAAACGAATTTTAAAATGCTTGGTAATTCATTTAAATGTACTCGAACATACAAAGTAATTTCCTTTATGCAGAGCTATGGCCACTAACACAACCTAAACCTACTCAGCGTGTCCCCTTCGCCGATAATATATACGTCTATATTTATACTGAGTGATATTGTAGTTATAGGATATACGAGTTACGCTCGTAGTTACGTACCATATGAAGCGTATTTGAATGCGCATTTGAAGCCCTGGGGTACCGGTGCGTCAAGTGGGGTTTATGATGGAACTTGTTACACCTGGCTGAAACATCACAACATCTGCCTCTCTGAATTCCCTCGGCAAGACCGAGCTTCGTCAGCTTCAAGGAAGTTCATCAACGGGACAACGGCGGTCTCGGAATAATCGAAGACACAACTTTTCCTAGTGTAGCCTGTTAGAAGAATACTACACATCGTCACTTCGTCTCTACATTAAGCAAGCTATATTATGTTCATATTGAACTTCTCTAGGCTTTCTCTAGCAGAGAAATGTAGCTGCGGGATAGTGCTAGCCCGGAATCACAATTAAGTAAGCAGAAACTATTCTACACGAGCAGGATTTAGTCCGACGCGTGACAACGATCCGGTATGCTGGAACAGAATGTTAGCCGCCCTAGTCACCCTTGCTGCCACATCTCATATGTAAGACACAGAGTGTCCGCCTTGCTTGTCATCTTAGGAAGCAATAGTTTAAGAACCAGAGGTATTTGCTAATATATATATATATATATTTATATATATTAGCGAATATCTCTATATTGGCGCTAGATGTATATATATATATATACATTACATTACTTGCGCCTTTAGAGTTCGAACATTTGGTTGGAATTTTCCGTGGTTACCAATCCACTTTAATGGTTGCGCTTCTGGCGACTTACCTCTAGGAGGTATATAGTGGAAATGTAGATGCTATTGGCCGTGTACACAGTAGGCGTATAGAAGACATGTATAAACCTATATGTAGCCGTACAAATGCGTTTTGTCAGCCTATAATATAACAAATAAGCTCGTTTTGACGTTTAGTATTCGACATTGCCTTTTAGTTTACCTCGGTCGACTAGCCGACATGTCCCAACGATTTGGCATCATTATGTATTCTGACGATGGAGTATGTAGCTAAATACACACAGAACTCACTTAATAACTTGAGGGGAAGGCAGTAAAGTCTGCTGGTTCGGTTAGCCAGTAATTTGACTAAGCTTAGATAGAGGCACTCCGGGCTGAAGCCAGTGAATTTTAAAGATCACTAAACAAACTCTAGTCCTTTGCAGTTTTTCGATTATTTGCGGTCTGTATAGTTTGCTAGTTATGTTCTTAGGGGCAAGCTTCACCGTTGATTTCTACAACAGTCCCCGATGTATCTGTGTTAGTTCCGTTCATTTTCGTAGCACTACGATATACTACTTACCTGCAAAGAAAATCTGTGCAGGTAAAGCTAGTGTGGAAGTATTCGTTGTTTAGCTAGTGACCAGTGTGGTTAGAAGACGCGAACAAGGAAGGTTGGTCGGCCTGGGGTTGGTCCTTTCTGAGGCTGGCGCGGCGGCCGGCGTGAGGCAGCCGGGGGCCTTTTCCTCTGCAAAAGGCTTTGAATGGAGCGGACCAGCTGAATAGAAGAAAGACACGCCCTGTGACGGCAAGCGGGTTAAGGCGCTTCCCCAAAACCTGTATGGACATCATTGTATCGTGAGACGTTTCGAGCCGAGCAAAAACGGTATACATCTTTGCGCGGGCTTTGGGACGAACGTAATGACGTGGCACCGTCGCAAGGCCGGTGTTCGTCGTTAGCATGAGAGTCACTCAGAAAATCGTAAAATTCTCTCTCGCACAACAATAGCGTGTTCACAAACACCCGCTTAGAAACGAAGCCCGACAAGGTGTAGTCGGCTGGTTGGTAGGCCACGTATGAACAAACATGAACAGCGTAAACCAGCTTAAGCGGCGGTTGCTTTCGACGTTCACAAAACTTCGACACAGATGCCCTACTTAGACTGGCAGAATCAGATGATTTGAAGGCGCGTCGATGTTTGTTTGCGCCAGGAAGAAGAGAGCTGAACGCTTGACTGATGGTGCGCAGTGCAAAGTACTCGATAAGGCGAAGCCGTGGTCGTTATGCAAACTATACAGGTAGATGGTTGTACTGAAAGTATGGTAAACGTGAGCATCCGTAATGAGAAACGTATCGAGAACGTGGACAGGAACCCGGCGCCGGCTAAACCCGGGGCTGCAAACGTGGTTGCTGCAAAAACGTAACGCCTTGAGCACACGCCCGACGTTGCACAGGATTGGCCATGAGAGTAATTGTAGGTTGTAGACTCTTGGGGTTCAGTCTTCCCGCCGATTCCCGATAAAAGCAGGGGAAGACAGGGGAGAGAGGAAAAACGACAGAAGAAGATCTACTTCTTAATACGTAGGGTCCATCACATATACGCCTGTTTGCACACTTACACACTACGCGCACATTCATTAAGGCTAATCTGGGTGGCCTGGACACCAACAGGCCCGGACACATCTCGCTGGCTCAGTCTCGCGCATGAGCCGACCGTGACGGAGGCAGGTACCCGAAGTACTCTAGACGAGAGGGCAGAGATGAAACTTCTTAGGGAACAGGGTACGGTGCGAACGAGCCATTGTTATGTTGTTTAGAACCCGACAGGTGAGAGGACTTAATCTTTTAGATAGACAGCGTAAACGAGAACTTCACTGACTACAATAGGCTATGCATGACGGCCAACATAGCCCTGTAATGCGTCTAGTTCTCATCAGGGACCATGCATGGCGAAAGCTTGCTTTAGCAGCAAGACAGCCTGTCCTAAATATTATCTAGGTAATATTGAAAATTCGCGCAAAAATAATACGACTTCAAGGAGACTACGTAGAGAAATTCAATAAAATATATATTTGTTGTTTTGCTTTTTTATTCTATGACTGTTTTATCCTACTTTTAAAATTAAGCATTATATATATAGGTATCAGATATCATGATTTATTAAGAACACAGCTAGAGCGACAATTGTCTCCTAAGAACGTGTGCACTGGGAATATTACTCTATAAATATATATAATTTTTTGCAGTGAATTCGGTATGCTTATAGCCTTGGACTACAATTTAATTATATTTCCTACGCGCACGAACCGACTATTTGCCATTTCCTCATGCCACACTTTCTACGATCAGATGACGACGTGTGCTTGAAAAACAGCTAAATGTACCCTAACGAAGCTATTAAATTGGGGACAAACCTTAACAGAGGCGTCAACGTCCAGCCTCGTACCCTCAAAAAGATCCACGCCGTCGACAGGCAAATTGTGACCAAAATCAGAAAAACTACAAAGCGCCAACTTTTTCCAATTCTTTTTTTCTCTGAGGAGTGAGCCATCGGCGCCGTGGATTTAAACATTCACATGTATATATTAAATTCCTAAATAAATTCTTTTTTTCTTGACACACGTTGCCAACTTAATTGAATCTAACTTGCCTCTGGCCACGGTTACGACTCCCTTTGCGAGTATATGCGACATGTATGAAGGCATAAATGAGTGTATACGTGCATATGCATGTACATACAGCATACACATGTACTAGATAATTAAAAACGTGACTCTATGTAAACGCTTATATGTATATATATATATATATATAGCTAGGCGGCCTATTACACTGGTATATACATGCTCGGTCCGCAGCCAGCTAAATGTAACCAAATGACGCCGCTTCCTGTCTAAGAACGAAAGGGGGTTCATATAGTCGTGGAACACAATGGAGACCCGATTTCCGCTGCTGTCGTGGCATAAGGAAACCACGTTTCCTCGATCCTATATTCTCTATTCCGGCTTTTGTAGAGGAAACATTTTCGGTCAACACCACGGAGTTTTGGCATGTATATTATAAGCAAAGTAGCTAGTTTACGCCAATCTTAACAGGCTTTTTTGGGGCACTGGTTAATAATTTTCGGTAAAAGAAAAGGCAACTTTATGTGGCATTTCACTGACAGCTGTTTGACACTTGTTTATTGTGCTTTTAAAACTCTTAAAGCTAGTTCGTTGTATATTATTTTTACTCTAGGATGTTATTTTTATGCTTCAACATTTGTGCATTGTGGAGTTTGATAAGAATGCACGGTGCTTTTGTTATGATAAAAGTAAATAATAGGCTATTTCATTAGCCTCATATAACATTTTATCCCTTAGAAGGGATAAAATGTTGTTTGAGGCTGCCGCATTGAGCATTGCATATTCCTCACTCTTCACCTTCTTTTTCACTCACCCGATTAATTATTATATTTTTTTTGTTACCGGGAACTGGAGCGTCGTAAAATATAGTATTGTTGAATAAACTACGTTTGAAGGTTGAAAACAAAACTAGATATTACCAAAACAGGGCCACTGTTCTGGGGTTCTGTTTTGGAAAAAATATAATTTTCCTGCGATTGGACTTTAGGCAGCAGAAGTTTGCCGCGTTATCTCATTTACATTCATCTCGGACTGAGGTTGACGACTATGAATGCAACTGAGTCCAAGCTGATGTTTCCTAGAAACAGAACTGTTTTGGAGAATAAGGTTTAATTGCTGTTACGTATTATTGCTGCCAGTAGGGCATGAGAAGGATGTCATTTCCCACCTTGAGCAGGGTGGGACCCGACCCCAGCGGATGAATGTTAGCCCGCTAAGACCCATACCCACTAAACGCACCTCCCCCTTAAGCTTCACTTCTTAATGAACCAGATCTCCTCAGAGCAGTACGATGGAACACCAAGAGAAGTGGCCCGTGCCACTTGAATCACTTGGCGGGGTCACTCAAGGGTTCCCCCAACGTTCGACATGCTTTGTCCCAACACCTGCGGACTCGTATAATTCAAAGTTACGTGATCTACTAGTACATCAGATAGGAATCTAGCTCTCCTAAACCTTGCCAAAGTTTCTTTTCTCTTCAGTACTTCCATAGCCATAGCTAGTAGTGCCGCATATGTAGTCTACGAAATCCTTAAGGGTTCTCAGGGGGGGGGGGCTGCTTTATTTACTTTATGATCTCATGGAACCCAGCTTTTCCCTTCTCTTTAGCTGCGTCGCTTAGCTCTTCTCCGGAACGATTACTACGGCTTCGCTCAGCCATCTCTTCGTAATTTTTTTTATTAGCGGTAACTTCTATTTCTCTGCACTTTTTGCTTGTACTGTGATGGTCAGATCATACGCATGCGCAATCATCCCTACCCCATATAGAAGGTTATTCTGGCGGAGGACGTCGAAACTGCGAAGCAGCGACAAGCTTCTAGCTCAATAGGTTGCATAGTGTTATAAGGATGCATTAGTCATTTACGCACAATGTCTCTTAATATCAAAAAAGAAAATCAAATGACGACACATCAACCATGGATATTTTGAACCATTGCGGTTGTCCTGGCCAATAAAACATGAAAGACGGTATGCCAAGTTTCTATGTCCCAATTTAGCGTAATGGTAAGCCAACTAAAAACAAAATGGAAGCTGTCTTAGCTTGTTTATCAAAAAAAAAACAAAGTCGCTCAGGCCATTGAAGGATGTATTCAAGAGTCAGGATACAAAGTCAGGATAAAAACGACGGTACAACCTTCTTGGCGACCTTTTCGGTGAGATCGGATATGCGGAAACTCTTGAATTGGCTCAAGAAGCAGAGCAATTTAAACGCGACAACGAGATCGTCTGTTTTTTTTCGGCACCTAGAAGAACATAGAATAATAATAGGACAAAGAAGATACGACTCTGAGAAAGAATAAAACTATGAAGGAGAGACGAAAATCTTATTTTTCAAATAGCGACACAGAGGACCAGAACCGCAAATGATTGCTACACTATGTATGTCCGCCAATGCAGTTCATTCACTTGGCCATCGGAAACGTTTCCTTTTTACAGGAGATTACTTTACTTTCCTTCCTACTTAGCCACGAAAGCCTTGTCTACGAAAGCCTGTTGAAGACGCTTCTGGCGTCTAGAAGGATTTCAAAAAACGTGCACCCAAAGCGGGCAAACGGCTAGCCAGAATATCGGTGAAACATGGCCATTGCTCAGAGAATGTCCTGACTGCAATGGAACAAGCCATGATCTAAAAAAAGCCACACAGCATTCCAGAGGATGAAGATTGAGTTTTGACCATCTATATCAAGCGTCGAGCCGTGTCGACGCGAGAAATTGTGAAAAAACCGGGCAAATAGCTCGCGCAACCTTTTCAATGAAATCGACGACGATCGTCGAGGAAAGCCCTGCAACGTGGTAAACGGAACGCACGAAAGCCCAAGATTATACGCACAACGAACGAAATCAACCAGGTTCTGAGAACTCTTCGCGCACCACGCTCGCTTTGACAGGGAGCCATGCCGCCCACCAAAGACGGGAACGAGCTCCCTACGATGACAGTAGCGGAGGTGCTTAAATCTGCGGCAAGACTTACACTGTCTAAAAAAGTGATCGGCTCCAAAGCCGGGCGGCACCGTGCCACTGGCGGTCAAAATACTATTTAAAAAGTGTTTAGATCTGGCTGCATAGGTGTTCACCACATCCATCGGAAGGAAAACAACCGGTTAGTGCTCACCGCTGTTCATCAAGTTACGGGCAAGGCTGATCTTTGCCAAAGATTAGTCCTTAACACCAGAAAAAAACGACTCTCGAACAACGGACCTGGCTTTACTCAGTACTCAGTGATTGGAAAGTTTCGTTTTTAATGGTGGAGTGCAACTTAAATGAATATTGTCCATGATACTCTCTACCAAGACGAGAGAAGTCGATGAATGCTGGCCGACTACCTGACTCCATTGCCATTTTAGGGTTAAAAATCCTTATACATATCAGCGATTACACCAACACCGATGTCTGTTTTTAATTGCAAGTTCTTGGAGATAACAACCTTTAAACAAGCAAATAGGGCCCAATTTTGGCTTCACCTGTTGCTGTTATAAGTCGACCGAAAACCAGATTTGCAGTAGTCTTGCTGACAGCGTACTTGGCCTACCCAACGTTTTAAACTCAATGCGTAAAAAAACTATGAGAATAACATAGTACTTCCGGGTCTGGTTTTGTTCCGGCATTGTGACTGCGTAGCCACGGCGAGATGCACAATTGCGAGAGTTAGAAGGTCGGTTACGGTGATATCCCAGAGTAAGGTCTGGCTTTTCAAAAGAGATATGAGTATTTCCTTGAATAAAGCATTTTTTTAGTAAATACATTAGTAAGAGTATTATATATATATATATATATATATATATATATATATATATACACATACATATATAACACCAGCCTGTTAGCTACTATAGTGCACTACGACTCAAACGGCCGTGACGAATGACGGCGAATGACGATACGGTATTTCTCTACGTCATCGAGGCTGGCTGTGATTTCTGCTGCCGGGTATTGTTACTGCCGTTATTATTGCTGTTGCTGGTGCTGCTGCTGTTGTCGATGTTGTTTGTTATCGTCGTTGCGGTCATCATCATGGGGGCACTGGCGTGGCTTCGTTGATTTGTTGACACGTTTACATTCAATCACATAGTCGCAATAGTTTTTTTTTAAATCTTTTCCCCTTCTTAACCTTCTCCTCAACCGTCTTCCTCTTCCCCCTCTTCTTCTTATCCATCCTATTTACATCCCTCTCCTACTGCTTGACGGTGGATGTCGGAAAGCGCCGGTCGTCAACAAGGTAGACTCGTTTACAGTCGCTTACAGTCGCCGCACGGCTACGGGCTATGTTGCAGGGCACCCTGTTGGTTGTTATGGCCTGGCGCGAGTCACCGCGGTCAACGTTATAGTCAACGTCACACAATGGCTCTATGCTGCTGCTGAGGTTGAGGTTGTTTTCTGGGTGACGTAAAAAGCCATAACATAATCATAATACGTATACGACCGACCGCCGGTCGCCGCCCTGGGCGTCGTAGTAAACCGGGCGCCGGTCTACCGGCTCCCTCCTAAGAAGACCTATTCACATTGATCTGTGTTTACCTTTTTCCCCGGCAATCGCTATTTGGCTTATCACCCTGTCGCTAATTAATTGCTGTTGTAGGTTCTCATGTCCACTTACCGTTTTCAATCACTAGCACTGTCCTAGCACTACCTTTAAGGTTGCCTTTTATTTAATGTTTTTTTTTCTCGATACGTTAAGACCACTCCTGTTCGCTCCTCATGACTCCATTAAGAAAGGATTCATCTAATTTATTCTGTATGGCATGCTAAATAATAATATTAGCAATATTAACAATCATCTACTGGACGATCTGGGCATTCTTATGGCTAGAGTGCTTAACGGGCGCTTTGCCGTCGCTCTGCTTACCCGTCTGCTACGGCACAACTTTACTGCCCTTCTGTAGCGTGTGGACTAACTCTACAAAGAATGGCTTCACGGGTCGAGATGGCTATGAATAAACAGCGGTTTCACCTCGTCAAATAGGTGTGGTCATTAGAGGAGAAGCAGAGGCTTCAATACACTGCACACGCTTATTCGGAAAGAGAAGGTCAGACAAAAGTTCTAGTTTTTTCAAACTAGACTTCTGAACCGAGTTTACCATAATAAGAAGAGATAAAATGTTTCACAGAGTTAAAAGAAAAACTCCACGACTCTATCCGATATATGCTTTGCGTCGGCATTTCTGATTTGGTGCGAAGGTTATAGATTCATTTTAAAGTCGGGTATATAGATGACGTTGTCTTTGAAAATCCCGCAAATGTCAAAGCGAAAGAGTTGCAGACAATATTAAACTTTGAAGAACCGGGAGGGCTAACACTCCATGCGGCCAAATTCGAAATAAGGGCCATCGCAGGTACCCTTCAAGATCAAGTGCAAGCTATACGAGCAGTCATGGGAGCACTTCCTGGAATATTTCGGGCAACGCAGCGTAACCTAGCAATTCTAGGTACTCCTGTAATGCCTGAAGGAATTTCAGGTGGCTTTATGGCTCTAAAGGCACAGTATTGGTTTACCAAGTCATGCTACGGGCTGTGCATGCCAGACTCTCAAATCTTTTAATGGTCTTTCAACCTACGACGAGACCATCAGAGAAGTTCCAAGCGGGGTACTAAACTTTAATTTAGAAGGGAACCTGTGAGAGAAAGAGAGCTAGCTTTCTTTGTCTTGGAATAACCCTCTAAGCTGTCTAAGAAGTCCGGGTAGATCCACAAAGCACGCGGAACTCAACGTTATAGTAAGAAAAGTCGTTAGAGATATCGTCTACATCCGAGCCTAGAGGTCTTAATGGCAGCAGTAAGTTGTTTGGGATATATTCGTTTCATTCACGACGGCCTTATCTTATCTACGCCACAGCGCAGTTTAATCTGGTTGGGTAACAGAACGTGCGGATTCTGAAAAAACGAAAGATATAACATTAAAGACATTTGGCCCCGTCAGCACAGCTACAGGGATGCGAGGCCATGTTTTTGAGACAGATGATGTCTTTGGCCGTTCATAAGGGAGACCTGGCTTTTATCATAGACGCCATGATTTAGCAGGAAGCGAACAAAGCATGATGAACCTGGCTCGAACAAGCTAAAAATAATAATAATAATAATAATAATAATAATAATAATAATAATAATAATAATAATAATAATAATAATAATAATAATAATAATAACTATTTAAAGAATTTGAAATAATACGTTCAGACCTCACAACTGTAGCATTGTTAACCTAATAATAATAAGTTTGTGTTATCAATGCCAGCCGGTACAGATTGGACTCCTTATATATACATCAGTTCCTCCAGGTCTTTCCCTCGGGAACGTGCCAAGAACCATTCTCGCGTTGCCGCGCTGAACTTCTAAGGCGATGCGCTGCTTTAGGAACGCTGTGGATCATTTGTCACCGTTTGGCTTCTCGAGGATTTGGCCTATTGCCAGGCGTTATAACTATGGCCTCTTATCCCCACACGCCTGATTTCTCAATGATGAACGGGAAGATGATGTACTACTTTCCCAAAGTTTCTTTAATTGCAATAATAAGGTTGCGTCCGCGTTGCAAGGACGTTATTCAACGATATCGACGACTTCAAACAAAGATACGAACCTTCATTCACAGCTGCATTTGACTCAAGGTGCATTGAACTGTGGGAGCCCCACTTGCCGAACTTAACGCTAAATTAGAAATAGCGATATGAACAAATATACGCGATATCTATCTATACGAAATTAGTATATTCGCATTCGAGACGCTGGGTGGCCCTGGGCCCCTCACAACCACGCTAATTTCCCAGGTTGGCGACACTTTACAGCAGGCTACGATGGACGGCTTCCCTAGAGATTCAGAGAGGTAACGCGATTTCGGTGCTCGGAACTATGAAAGACTGGATGGACCCGCGTCTTCGCGTCAGGGGTCGGGCAAGACTCCCACTGGGACACGAGTGATAGATGAGGAGTGAGCCATCTTTGCCGTGAATTTAAACATTCACATGTATATATTAAATTCCTAAATTAGTATAATATTACTCGTTTAAAATTGAATGGAACTGCGTAATTTTAAGTATGTAACGCGCGTGTATGTGGAGGTCTTGCCATGGCAGACAACTTCGATAGAAAGCCTATCGTCGGACTTGTAACTGGTTGCACCAGTAGTTAGATGCTAATTGTTGTAAGAACACTCGTAGTAGCTGTAGTAGCTAGAGTACGTCCAGACAACATTAATAACGCGAGTGTCAGAGGTCCTCCACAAATGTGTGGAGGACGCTGGCTGTCTGATCTTTGACGTCGATGGCGGCTACTCGCGATATACAACGAGACGCAGGGCCGCCGCGTAAGACGCATAAGGTAGGCTCTTCTCGTTTTCTCGGGTTGACGCTCGGCCAACGTCGAACGTCCACGGGACTGCCTTCGAATTGCTTCGTATGACGGACCCCATATATACAAACAAATGTGCAACGGTGGGGCTCGAACCCGTGCTGCACCTATGTGTCTCCTCCGATAGCGAGGCGCACGCGAATGCACAACCACGCCACCACCGACGGTAGGCTAGCGATCATAGGGGCCCGGGCGGTGGGTTTGACGCGGCGCACCACACCATATCCTGTCTGCACCGCAAGCAAGCCGCCAACAGCAAGATGTTGCTGATTCCAGCAGACCGAGGCACGAGATGGCAGAGACGACTGCTACTGCTGCTGCTGTTGCTGCTGCAGCTGCAGCAGCAACGTCAGCAGTAATGAGCGCAGCCAATGCACTCGACATACTGACTTCTTTAATCGCCTTAGTAACACTCTTTTGCTCGACGTAACCCTGTCACGGGGAGTATGGCTGACCCGCCACGTGAGCCATTGTAGAATCATACGACGACAACGACGACGACAACAGCAGCAGCAGCAACAACAGCAACAACGACAGCAACAACAGCAACAACAACAACAGCAACAACAACAACAACAACGACAGTAGCAGCAGCAGCAACAACAGCAACAACAACAACAGCAACAACAGCAACAACAGCAACAACAACGACAACAACAACAACGACAGCAACAACAGCAATAACAACAACAACGACAGCAACAACAACAACAACAACAACAGCAACAACAACAACGACAGCAACAACAGCAATAACAACAACAACAGCAACAACAACAACAACAGCAACAACAACAACGACAGCAACGACAGCAACAACAACAACAACAGCAACAACAACAACAACGACAGCAACAACAGCAACAACAACAACAACGACGACGACGACATTTTAGTCATCACAACGTTTACTCACGTTACCATCAACAAGAATAACACTAACAGCACTAACACCGCAGCAAACACGACCGCTACAGCAACAACATCAATACCAATCAACAACGACTAACGACTTTACACTACCCTGCGCGGTGTCGCGAACTGACATGGTAGAACTGCCCTGCTGATTTATAGTGCACTGTGACTGCAAGGCCGTTCGCCGTGACACCGAGAGACACCCACACACAGATAAACGAGATAAACGAGATACATTACGCCCGATAATGGTACCGACGAGGTGGCTTTACCCGGCTACGTGGCTGCTGACTTATCATTGCTATCATTCATCGGTCATTAGGTCGAGCAATAGCAAAAACAATAACATGATTAGCAACAACAGCAATAACAACAACAACAACATAGTCAACAGCGGCGGCGGCGGCGGCGGCAGCAGCAGCAGCAGCAGCCACAACAACGGTAACAACAATAGCAATAGCACGCAAATGGAAGAGACGCAAGATTGTTGTTGTTGTCAATATAATTTTCGTTGATTGGCAATCATAGCTCATCAATGTGATTTGGATCTAGTCGGCGTCCGGGTATCTGCCCCGGTCTTGTGTACATTATTAGATGTACTTTAGATGTGTGGTTTATTCTTGACTGTCGAAAACGATCGCGAACATCTCACCACAACGACGGTGACATTGACACTATATATATATATATATATATATATATATATATATATATATAATATATATATATATATATATATATATATGTATATATGGCTATGAATGACCATCATGATAGGCCGCGTTTCTTAATCAATACCGTCATTCCTGTTGCTCTACCCTACTTGCTCTGTTCTTGCTTGCTGGCGTTTGTTCTGTCTATCTTTTGTTGAGGCCACCCTCATCAACAGACGCCGTTGCCGCCGCCGCGACAGTGGCCATACACGCTGAGAGAGAGAGAGCGCGAGAGAGAGAAAGCCATAGAAAAGAGAGAAAAACAGTAAAAAACCGAAGAAAAAGAAAGGGAGAACCAGGTGGAGAACCAGAGTGTTTAGAATAGAGGCAGCGTATCTCGATTGCAGGGCGCACGCCGGGCGCGCTTAGTCGCCATTGTCGTTTGCGTCGACTCGAACGGACTCTCGGCCAGTTCCTGGAGTCGAATAGATAGATAGATGTCTATGTTTCCGTTCGTGTCGTGCTATATAGCTGTGGCGGCCGGCTGTGGGACTAGCGTCCCCTGAGTGACTGACTGAGTGAGTGAGTGAGAGTGTCTGTGCTAAGTGTGCGCGCATTCTTCCCATCAAACTAAACTACCCACCCATTGGTCATCCGCCATAATGGGTTGACCGATTCTTACGCGGTACTCTGCACTGTACTAGACGGGCATTTGCAGCAAGGGCAGCAGCAGCAGCTGTAGCCGGGTTTCTCGACTTGGTATTTCATCAACGTGAAACTTGAAAACCGGCGAACCTCAAACTAGCACGAACGTACAAGAACAACACTGGAGCGTGGCGTTCGTTTCTAATAGCATAGATCTAGATCGACACCACGTCGACACCACCTTCAGCAGATTGCTAGAAAGAAGGTACTTGTACTAATGATTTGTGTATGTTAGATCAATGTCACCTATCATGTCATCAGAGTGTGGACCATTGCTGCATGGGCATACCAATCGCTGCGTTGTGCCTAATAGTTGCTTTATTCTCTCTGTCTCCCCTATCTCTCTCTCTCTCTCTCTCTATATATATATATATATATATTTTTTTTTTTCTCTTTTTTTCTATTTATACTAAAAATAATTAACCGAGAATAACTGGTGACAATGGGCATCGTTGTTACAGCTCCGGTAGTGTGGGACTCACAAACCCACTAACATGCAGTCGTCCTTTTTCCTTCCTGGCCTTTACCTGGCCACTTTAACTTGCCATTAAGGCCCGAACTCGACTTTGCGCGGATTTATTTTCTCTTCCGAGGCAAACTCTGCAAACCTCTTACTAGATAGATCAGAACTCATGGTCCTTAGGGACCAACTCTACAAGACCCGTAGCGTGTCAGGAGACTTCCCAGTCTTTGGTTCCGAAAGACTAGTGCACGCTCAGTATTGAGAAAAACACAGCGTTCGTAACGCTGCGCCTTACGTCGCGTGTCTACTGCTGGCGAGGGGACAGGCGCATCTGAGTCCAGTGCTTTTCTTGGTCGAGATATATATATATATATATATATATAGCATAGCCTTAGATGTACACATTGGACGGTACCATAAACCTTGGGGAGTCAGTGTACGGGAGCTACCCTACCATAAACCTTAGGGAGTCAGTGTACGGGAGCTACCATTGTCTCTTGGGGACAGCCGGATAAACTTTCCACATGTTTATATATATATATATATATATATATATATATATATATATATATATATATACTTAATATTTTATTGTGTATATCGTTGTATGCATTTGTATGCATGTACGTAGTCCGCTTGGGCAAATATTGTTATTTTGGTTTTCATAAACAACAGAATAGTTATTGCAAGCTTGAGCCTTGGGTTCTTTCTACTGGATCTAGTTAAAAACTGTTTTACGCTACGTTCTTCTGATGGTGGTAACCTGCCATTAGTCTGGTAATCAGAAGGCATTAACAATGCGAGCTTCCAGATTATATTGTTCCGTAAACATATCTTAGTATATTATGAGAGTACAGAAATGTGATTTCCGGACCGTAAACATAAATGTATGTACGTGTGCATACATAGTTAAGCGCACATTAACATTTCCACTATCCATGTACGACTGGCTTTCTGAATAGGGTCGATTTAATGTCAAACTGTTCCTCCAAATAGCTATATCATGATAGCACAAGAACATGGGGCAACCTGTGTAACAGTGTGACACCTTGGCCAAAAATGCATTTCAGCTGAGTAACAATATAAGCGGCAAACGTATATGTATATATATATATATATACAATTTATTTGATTGATCTAGTTATATAACTTTTTTATGTTAGCACTTTGGAGTGAACAATTGTCTCCGCGCGAACGTGTAGTCACGGATATATATATATATATAAATGTATGATTGGTTATCGCTTGGCATGTATACCGAAATACAACATATATACACATAGTCAGTTGGCGCTGACATTCACCTTCACTGCGGCACTAAATGCTTCATATGAACACACGCATCCCGCGATTCATTCGTTTTATGGCTTCCCGCTTCTCACTGGCACAAATAATATATATATATATATATATATATATATATATTTAGAGAGTTCGATGATTAAACCTTCCCTCAAGAACTTATTCGCTATATACATATATATTACAATGAATACGTATATATCGCGAACCACCGGGCCCATTGACTGAGAGAATACTTACTAAACTAGGTGAACGATTAAAGGCTACTGGGGACAAGAGAGCCGCACAATTTTGCGCCAGAGACTTTCCATTGACGTCCAGCGAGGCAGCGCGATCTCAATTTTGGGATCGCTTGCTGAATGGTGCAAACCAGGGCTGTTATAGGCTGAAAGTTAACACGTTCACTTACACAGGATTGCAATATAAATTGATAAATATTGCGAATAAGTCTTTGAGTAAAGGCCTAATCAGGGAACTATTAAAGAACACGTTACATTAGTTATACTGTGTTAGAAGTGAACGTGTTTATTTTTTAGCAAGGCGATTTATTTTTAGATCGGGTGCATATATATATATATATATATATATGCATATACGAGGTGTGTTCAAAAAGTATCGCGACGCTTGTGTTTTTTTTAAAATGATTTATTTATTCATGGATATCTATTTTGTCCCCTTCAAAGTAATCCCCATGAGATATTATACACTTGTGCCAACGGTTTTTCCAATCTTCGAAGCACTTCAAAAAAACATTTTTTTTTATCTTGTTCAGCTCCTCCTTCGATGCCGTCTTTATCTCGTCAAGCGTAGCGTAACGTCGTCCTTTCATGGGCCTCTTCAGTTTAGGGAACAAGAAAAAGTCACAGGGGGCCAGATCTGGGGAATACGGTGGCTGCGGCATCATTAGTGTGTTGTTTTTGGCCAAAAACTCGCGCACAAGCAACGATGTGTGAGCAGGGGCGTTATCGTGGTGCAAAAGCCAATTTTTGTTCTTCCACAAATCCGGGCGTTTCTGGCGGATTGCTTCGCGCAAATTGCGCATAACTTGCAGGTAATATTCCTTATTGACCGTTCTACCCTGTGGCAAGAACTCATGATGCACCACGCCCCTGCAATCGAAGAAAACTGTCAGCAAAACTTTCACATTCGACCGAACTTGGCGCGCTTTTTTCGGTCTTGGTTCGTGCGGCAGCTTCCATTGAGATGATTGAGCTTTGGTTTCCACGTCATAACCATAAACCCACGATTCGTCACCAGTTATGACCCTCTGGAGCAAATTTGGGTCGTCGCGGACAGAGTCCAACATCTCATTAGCAATGCTCATGCGATGCTGTTTTTGGTCGCAATTGAGCAATTTTGGTACGAATTTCGCGGCGACCCGTCTCATGCCCAAATCATTGATAAAAATCGAATGGCACGAGCCAATCGATATGTTTAGGTCCTCAGCAACTTCTCTAACGGTGATTCGACGATTGGCCAATACCATTTTCTCCACTTCATTAATTTTTTCGTCTGTTGTTGAAGTGCTCGGGCGTCTGGCACGCTCTTCGTCGTTCACATCTTCTCGGCCTTCTGAGAACATTTTGTACCACCGATAAACGTTGCTTCGGTCCAAGGTAGCTTCTCCGTATGCCACAGTCAACATTCGGAATGCATCCGCGCACTTAATTTCGTTTTTCACACAAAATTTGATACAGGTTCTTTTATCCATTTTTTTGAATAGGTAAAAATCGAAGACGATCCAAAACACGTGCAAGCAAAGCAGCTGTCAACAATTAAGTGAACATTCAAAATGGCCGAGCTTGTCGGCATAAGTGAGAGACATGAGTACCAACATAACGTCACAAAAAATCGAAATTCGAATATACGTAACCCGCGAAAATTCAAAAGTCGCGATACTTTTTGAACGCACCTCGTATATATATAGATATATGCATATATATATATATATATATATATATATATATATATATATGCATATATATATATATATGCATATATATATATATATATGCATATATATATATGTTGACTTCTTGGATATGGTGTGTGTATCTATAGGATGGCTATAGATACAATTCGGGAAATTGTGGGTACAAGGCACGGACCGGCCACTGTTAAATGGGTCTTCAGGGCTTCTAATTTAGATAAGGTGAATGCCGGAGTATGTAAGAATCGACCATGATTGGGAGAGACGCTATATATATATATATATATATATACACATATAGTTCTAGCCTACTCTCATGTCGGTCTGGTCAGAAGAGGATCTGAAATGGAGAACTCAACTGGACGAATACTTCACCGTCCAAGAAGTGGCGGAGGCACTGCGTCAACTCCCGAGAAACAAAGCACCTGGGCCAGATGGCATCTGTAATGAGCATCTGCAGCAGGCAGCCACAATGACCGCACACTGGACCGCGCTTTTTAATAGGTGCATTTACAACGGTCGACTACCATCAGCGTGGAGACAGTGCGTTATGGCACTTATTCCAAAGGGCAAGGGACCGCGGACCGAGCCCTCTTCTTGGCGGGGCATTGCCAAGAAAAGCTGCGCTTACAAACTGCTTGCAAGCCTCCTAGCCGCTCGTCTAACGTCGTTCGTCGAATACAAAAAGGCATTACCAGACGAACAACATGGCTTTCGTGCGCAGAGGTCAACACTAACTGCATGTGCAATCCTCCTTGCAGATATAGAGCAAACCCTGTCACGAAAGGGACTGTTTTTATACAGCGTATTTGTGGATTTCCGAGCCGCGTTTGATTCAGGCTCAAGAACTCGAGTCCTGCTTAAACTCGCCGAAATCGGGGTCCCAATACGGATGCTGACATTGATGAAGGACGTGCTACAATCCAATCAGATCATCTTGGACGACGGTGTAGCGGAGCACCCAAGCATAGAACAAACGACAGGCTTTGCCCAAGGCGATAATCTCAGCCCTTTGCTTTTTTGTTTACTGGTAGCCGATTTACCAACACGTTTACAGACCCGACACCCAGCTGTCAAGATAATTATGTATGCCGACGATCTAGTACTCTACAGTAGCAGCAGATACCATCTGCAACAGGCGCTGGCCACTTTGTCGGCATACGTGAACGTAGTAGGCCTTGAAATAAATATGCAGAAGACAGAAGCTATGAAGTTCAGGCACGCGGGCAGGCTGGCCGTGACCGATATACTTAGGTTAAATGGACAAGACCTGAACTATGTAAATAAGTTCACATATCTCGGTATCACAGTGACCCCCTCAGCCAAGACCTTCGCTGCACATATAGAGAAGAGGTCTCGAAAAGCCTTGATTGCGGCGACAACTCTTAAGAAGCCCCAGATGCTCTCGATTAAGGCAGCGCTAGCTCTATTTGATATAAAAATAGCGCCAATTGCATCATACGGGATCCAGCTTGTATAGGCAAAACTAAGCTCGACTCAACTCGGTGCTCTCGATCGTGTGAAACCAGCTTATTTGAAGCGGGTACTAGGTTTACATACGTCAGCATACAACCGCCTAACGTATTTGCTGTGCGATGCTCCACTATTCGTGGAACAGGTCAAAAAACAGTTTGCGCTTCCAGACACCCCTGCATACAGCGAGTTCATACGGCGATATGAAGAGAAAATGGCAGAGATCGATCCACATTTTTATATGACAGATGCAATGGTTAGGTCAGAATGGAAAGGCACGAGCAGGACAAACAGGCACATGACCACCCGCTTTGCTGTGCACGGTTTTCATCACCTTCTATGTCAGAAAGACGCTTGCCATGAACCCTGTGACACATGTGTTTGTAAATATTGTTATGGTATATGCGTAAGATATCATGGCAGTGAGTGTAATGCCATCCCCTCTCTAACAAAGCTGGCACTGAACGATTTTTAATATTAATATCATTACGAGACTGTAGTGATATCGATCGTACTATTGTATATTTTACCCAATCTGGTGTGTAAATAAATCATGTGAATATAGTTCTAGTGATTCAAAATTTCAAAATTGGACGAAAAGCACTCCACCTTGAAAAAATCCAAATCAACAGCTACATGCAGGCCAAGTTTGCGTCAATCGGGGGCGGAGTTTATTGTTGCGGTTTGGTATAAAACTGTTAAGAAATTGAGGCGATTTTTTTTATGATATAAAAAGCAACAAATATGCATGAAATTCTATGTTAAAAAACTAAATAATACGTTCTGAAGCGATGGAAATGTCACAAACTGCGTATAGTGATTAAGCAATGCTTTTAAACGCTGTGTATACGTGGTACCGTCGATTTCGGACGTAAAGACCCCGTTCTGAAGGGTTTTGACGTCAGTTTCGACAGAAAAGAACATTGAAAAAGTTCGTGATATCGTACTCATCAATTGCTGCATTACTATCAAGAATCTAGCAGAGGAATTGGATATATCTTATAGATCAGTTGTTACTGTCTTGACCGATATTCTATGCGTCAGAAGCGAAGTTCGTTCCATGTTGTCAGTGTTGATCAGTCATGGGTGACTGTTTTTTTTTTATACAAGGGAATTATATTCGACGATAATCATACAGTAAAGTCTATATAAAAAGAAATGTCTATATATAACTTCTATACAAGAAGAAATGATCATACAATTAACCGCAAATTGTAGAGAAGATTGCGCGGAAACGTCTGGGCCTGATAGGCAGGTAATAGGCCTGAACAACTCCTAGATCCTGTATCACGACAACGCACCGGCGCACAGATCGTTACTGATTTTAAATTATTTAATAAAAAAAATCGGTTTTTATATTTCGCAACCTCCCTATTTGCCGGAACTGCTCCATGCGACTTTTCCTGTTTCCAGAGATAAAACGTTAAAGACACAACGTTTTGAGATTACAGAGGGTATAGGTAAAAATGTGCAGGAACAACTCAACTCGATTCCGAAAGTCACGTTTTCAAATTGTTTCGATAAATGGAAAAAAAGGTGGCACAAGTGCATTGCAGCAAATGAGAGTTATGAGAGAGAACAAAAATATTTTGGGAGATTGAATAAACATTTGTTTATAAATATGTATTAGAAGTTTTTGACCTGCTATATATATATATATATATATTGACGCAACCTGGAAAGGTGTTTAATATTAAACTTGAGGTTTCTACTTGAGGAAACAGTTTTCCTGAATACAGAAGTGCACGGCAAATGCTGCAAACTACAATATATATATATATATATATATATATATATATATATATATATATATATATATATATGCATATATATATATATATATATATATATATATATATATATATATATATATATATATATATATATATATATATATATATATATATATATGCATATATTTCTGCGTTAGAAATTCGGTGAAGACAATTGCTTCCTATGAGTTTGTACACCCTTTACGTGTCAGCCCACTAACCCGGGTTCAGCCCAGCTCAGCAGGACACCTAAAACTGCGGGGGCGCGTTACCCCATCTGACGATGAGGGAGAGCCTTTGTCGTAGGTGCTCCTCAAATTATTCCCTTATGGCAAGGGTAAGTACCCTTCAAAAAGCCTTATTCAGCTTTGCAGTAATGAGACCCAGTCACCCTAGCGTTTCCAATGCAAATGGGCGGCAATCGTGCATGCAGCCGATGGACGCCGATGGATTTGCGACGTTTTCTAATCTCAGCCATTATAACTGCGTAAACTGTTTGGGTAACGTCGTCACTGACCATAAAGGGAGCCAAATAGTATCAGGTGAAAAATCTGAAGGGTACCTGCAACAGAGGGTTTCCCTCGACGTCAGGTGGTGTAAGGCCGCCTCTGTCTTGAGTACAAGTCCATATACTCTGCCTGATGTAAAGAATTTATCATGCGCCGGTAACCAACAGTTTTATCAGCTTTTCTCGGCGTCTCGCACTATGCAGTGTAGTTAGCGGCTGTCGACAGCGTTACCAGGTGGTGCAAAAAAACAATGTAATTTTACTTTCTCTCATTAAGAGCAAAAATGTGATCACGAGATGGATCGGGCTGCTCTACGATTGTCTTCCGTCACAAGTAACCTTGGCATTTAGGTTACTGACGCTCCTGACTTCAGCCACCGTATCAAAAAAAAACTTTTTCTGGGCTGACTCTCAGCCAACGTCAGTTAACGTTCACGAATTTGCTTTTGCATCGCTTTGTAAAACGGACCCCATAAATACAACTGTGCAAAGGTTGGGAATCGAACCCGTGCACTTTTGCGTGGCCTCCGTTGACAAGGCGCACGCGAATGCACCACGCCACCACCGGGATCGACGCAGCCACCATATCACAGAACTGATGAACTCCTCGACACTAGTCACGTCTATACCATCTTCCGTTGTTTTGCCTTTAAGAGCCCTGAGATGTACGTGCGATTATACAAGTTTCTTGCCCTTCTCAGGCTTGTGTCTAGCCTAGGTTTGCAAACCCTTGCTTACAAAACATTTGCGGAAAGAAGTTGGAAACACGTTCGTAAGACGTCTCCGGTAGACATGGTCATTCGACAATGCGGAAGATTTTCTGCCCTTCCTTGACTCTTTCTTGTTTTTTCGAGGTAACGAAAGCGTGTTGCGTCAGCTGAGACATACCGCATTGGTAGAGCATTTTTTCAGCACCCTTTAAAGTAAAAACATAGATCACTCCTAAGGTTGTTATCTAAGTCCAACTCATATTGCTTGCTGTTATATATATATATATATATATATGAAATGGCTGGTCCCTACACTGGACCCCCCGTAACGGTGCACACGTTCGCAGGGACTCAAATGTCATGTTCCCACCTTGAATGATTGTTTACATTGAATAAATGCATTATATATATTTTATTATATATACATATATATATTAGCAACAAATAAAACACGTTTCTAAGCTGTTTAGCTAAGCCAACTCTTCTCTGCCCATTGTATGCGGAACTGTCCGCTCATTGGATGAGTTAGACCGTTTCTCCTGCCCCCCTCCCCCTCTCCTGGTATTAAACTTGAGGTGTTTGCTGTATTATGTGTTGTTGTCTACGTACATAAAGTCAACAAAGCTATATAGATACATATGTAACCTACACAGGGCGTGTATCTAATACACAGTGCAATGCAGTGTGTATTACGAGCAGTGTACGAATGTGTCCATAAAGAACACACAAATGTTGAATTCTCATGTATTCGTATACATATATGCGTTCGCTTTGCAGACGGGTCGGCGAGGTACGATGTGTTCGTCGACGAACATGTACGACCACTTCACATCAATGGTGCGCACATCGCCAAAGATTACGGCGTTGCTTTACGACGACCTCGAGCTGACCTATGAGGACCTCGGCCGGGTGACTCACAATCTGGCCGATAAGTTGAGCGGCTTCCGCCACATTGTCATCTGTCTGATGCCGTCTGATGCCGTCATCTGTGCGATGCTTGCCTCGTGGAAACTCGGTAAGTGGTAGTAGGTGGTGGTGGTGGTGGTGGTTGTTGTTGTGATTTCGAGTTCGCCAGCCTCAGTTCTTCCAGAGGACGATAAGGTAGTTAAGTAATGAGTATGATCAATTGATTGATATGCTTTTTCTAAGAAAATAGATTTCCGCATTCATCTGCTGGCTTGTATTAAACCTAATCTCACCAGCAGAAAAGCGCCATAAATGCGGAGCGATACCAAGTTAATGATGATGATGATTATTATTATTATTATTATTATTATTATTATTATTATTATTTTATTATTACTAATTGACACTGTGCTTAGGTACCTCAATATGACGTAGATTAATCAACGGTGAACGTGTGACAGGGAGGGTAAATGATAGCAAGATCATGTGTGTCATATCACCTGGTGTACATATAGACACGGTGTATGATGTGGTGGATGGTATATATGTGGATTTTACTACGTGAAAAATGTATATATATATATAATATACATATATTATGTGTGTGTGTTGCAAAAAATTAGCAACTCATGTTTTTTGGTGATAATTTCGGCTTGGTTTATTTGAATGGTTTGAAATAAGCGCATGATGTACATGACGAGACACGAGTATGGTGTTAATTTCGTTGCAATCTCACAATCGGTTCATACAAAAAATAAAAAAGTGTGAAAAAACAGTGTTGCAAAATATTAGCAACAATAACATGCTAACAACACAGCTCTTGTTTGTAGAGGATAGTCGATACTACAGCTGATATTCGATCCCGGGGATCAAATGTCAGGAATATTGTCTAGCTAAACCAATCGTTCTATAGCTGCAAAATATTCTACAGTTTAGTCGTTGTTCCAAACTAACGGCGAAGCGTATGTTTAAACGATGGGTCGTACAAAGGATCTCTCAGATAACGAAAATACCAGAATTGAGGCATACGAGTATGCTGAGCTCGGTCATACAGTAACTGCTATAGCAACCAGATTAGGACGGCATAAGAGCACCATCAGCAGGTTCTTACACCCTGGAGTGAACCAAAGGTGCAGATCTAACAGTGGGCGTAAGCCAGTTTTGACTATTCAAGATCGGCAAAGGATCATACAGTTGGCTACTCATGACCAAATGTCTTCTTCCAGGATCAGGACTACGTTGGGAGTGCCAGTGCACCGATCCACAGTGTACCTAGTGTTAAGTTCTGACAAAAACGTGCGATACGCGAAGAGGAAGCTTATGCCGCGACTGCAACCGAAGTACATTGTCGCACGGCGTGAATTTTCGCATAGATACCCTTGGGATAACGAGTGGAAAAACATCGTCTTCTCGGATGAAAAGAAATTTAATCTGGATGGCCCTGAAGGCTGTCAGTACTATTGGCACGACTTACGGGAGGAACCTAAATGGTTCTCGAAACGTGTGGCCGGTGGTGGTTCCGTGAAATATTAGGGCGCCTTTGGGTATAAAGGGAAGTCCGATCTAGTAGCGATTGTGGGTCGAAACAATTCCGACAAGTACCAGCGTATCGTCGGTTCCCAGTTAGAAGCCCATTTCAGAAGAATTGGGGGACCTGACGCAGTTTTTCAACAAGACAGCGCCACGTTTCATACCTCGGCTAGCACTATAGCCTTTTTTCAAGAACAAGGAGTGTCACTTTTTGACTGACCGGCATTGAGTCCAGACCTGAATCCCATCGAAAATCTTTGGGGACATTTAGTGAAGCAGATTTACGCAAATGGTCGACAATATGATAATTTGTCGGACCTCAAAGATGCTGTCCAGCAAGCATGGACTAATATTCCACTTTCGTTCTTACAACAGCTCATTAACTCCATGAAAGACCAAGTTTACGATTTGATTCAGAAGAAGGGACGAAAACCCCGTTTCAAGAATAGAATATGTAGTATCAAATAAGTCATACATCCCTGGTAAGAATCGAATACGCCGTAAGTCGTTATTTTTGGTAATATTTTGCAACACTGTTTTTTCACACTTTTTTATTTTTTGTATGAACCGATTGTGAGATTGCAACGAAATTAACACCATAATCGTGTTTCGTCATGTACATCATGCGCTTCATTTTAAGCCATTCAAATAAACCAAGTTGAAATTATCACCAAAAAACATGAGCTGCTAATTTTTTGCAACACACTTTATATATATATATATTTATATTTATATATATAAACATATATATATATATATAGAGAAAGAGAGAGAGAGGGGGAGCTGATGTACTTTGTCGTCACGTTCACTGGGGGACAATTGTTTACACACCATTATGAGGTCAAATAAATGTGTTTTACTAAACAAAAAAAAATATATATACATATATGTATATGTAAGTGTCATATATGGACTTGAAGCTTTACGTAGAGCTTCGAACAACGTTCACCGCCGCTTATAGGAAAAAGGACAGAAAGCGCGACCCGTAAGAGCATGGCCACCGATGGCGGCTACTGTTCTCCGCTACCGCAAAGGCTACCAGTTCTATCCGGCGAGGCCTCTCAATCTCCCTCAACCATTCGTACCCCCCCCCCCCGCACTCTCTCGAGTGAAAGAGGTCAGAGCTCCCGCAGTCCGCAGCATGATGTCGTGCGGCGGTGTCGCCTTGACGTCACAAGACCGAGGTGATACGACAGCTGCACCCTGAAGTTGTCGGAAGATGTATGAAGGCTGAATCGTTTATAACACGGCTGTGTGATATATGTATGTATGTATATATATTTATATATATATATATATATTGCTGAGGAAAGGCTACTGAGGTCGGCTGAAGCATACTTGTTGATGCAGGTACCAGCTGTCTCCGCAGGAGTTGTCTCCCACGCGAAGACTGGATGCCTATGTAAGCACGAGTATGCGCGTATATGGATCAGCGACCTTTTATGTACACACACATATATATATATATATTTATATATATATATATATATATATATATATATATATATATATATATATATATATATATATATATATATATATATATATATATATATATATATATTTATTTACATAGCGCTGCGGCATGCGCGGAAATGTGGTACGAGCGCTGCTGTCCCTTACTGTCTATTGCGGTCAAGCTAATAGCGACGGCAAAATGTGCTAATTACACATTCCACAGCAGGGCAGTCTACTTAGGAGCTGGCTAACCGTCGTTATGGACTCGGCGTGGCGTGTAATAACAGCGACGCATTAGTCGTAAACGGCTCCCATCACTATTATGACTCGTAGTATAACTTTTGGTATGCTCATTTGTGTTACCAATGACACGCAAAAAGGGCAAACAACTCGAATAACGTTGGTGTTGTCATTGCAAGGTAGCCACGACAATCGTGATAATGGCCGTAAATAATTAAACACGTTGAAGCGATTGGCCGCATGGTGGTATCCGGCCTAAGCGAAGCAGCGTGTTTCTGCTACGTTTTAAACAGGACCAACATTAAACATGCTGAGGGCAACAAAATTGAAATATACTCACGTCAAAATGGATGGCAAATGATTGCCACAACTATACGCACCTCATAGGCCCCCGGGAAGAAGCTACCCACGAGTAGACTTGCACATCTCCCGATCGTTTGAAGTATTTGCACATGCAATTCACGGTCGGTTGGGACGATGGAGAGATCACTGACTTTTAGCGAGTTAGAATACCACACTTGCAGACGAGTTCTGCAGTGGTGTCCGTGTGTGCAAACCGTATTTTCCAGTTACAAAGAACACAAAGAACGCTCTACACAAAGAACGCTTAAATTAATAGTTTGATCAGCTGCACTTAGTACATCTAGATCCTGGATTACGGTCGAGCCCGGTGGCGTGGTGGTATGCGTCTGCGCCTCGCGACCGGAGGAGACACATAGGTGCGCGGGTTTGAACCCCACCATTGCACATTTGTATTTATGGGGGTCCGTCTATGAAGCAATGCGAAAAGCAGTCCCATGGACGTTAAATCTTGGCTGAGAGTCAGTCCCGAAAGGATTTGTTAGATCCTAGATTACGTGGTACGAACAACGATATGCAGACAGTCAAAATAGCCCCACAGGTACGTATATATATATATATATATATATATGTCTACCAATTTTGTGGTGAAATAAATGCTGAATTGAATATATATATATATATATACAACTAAGGCTGGATTCTTTAGCATAGGAGCTACTATGACTATGAGATTAAGATTTTGCTCTCCTTCAGGCTCAAGTAAGCCGAGTCGTTACACCAAGCGTTACGTCGAACGAGAGACGGCATTCCGAGTGGGATCAATGCCATTTTCGCCATCCGCGTTTCTGCTCCAGCGGTTTTCCATCTTCTGTCGAGTGCGGCACGAGTGCCTGTGTGCAGGGAGGCCACCTGGCGGTGCATGCATTAACAGTCGAGATACGAGACCAGACCTTCCCAACCAGGTACTAACTACTACTACAAGGCCATGCCGCCAATACAACATTGTAGGGCTAAAGGCAATCTCAATGCCGATGTGGCAGGCGTGTGGGCGACGTTGTTATCCTGGATTGATGTGATGACAGATCCAACAAGCCAACAAGGTATCTACGTCGTATGGAGACGAAAGTCGAATGCGTCAGCCGGGTACGTACGACGACTTTGACACGTCGTCGAACAATGTGCAGCAAAAGCTAACTAAGATGCCCCCCCCCCGCTCCCCTTACGAAGTGCTAAAGCTCTTTTTAATGACTGACATTCTACTACTGCCCTCAACCCATGTTTGTCATGATGGGGGTTGTTGGCTGCTCATACTGCCAAATTGTTGTTGTTGTTGCTGCTGCTGCTGCTGCTGCTGCTGTTGTTGTTGATATCATTGGTACTATTGTTGCGGTTAATAACAGTGTTGTTGTTGATATCATTGGTACTATTGTTGCGGTTAATAACAGTGTTGTTGTTGATATCATTGGTACTATTGTTGCGGTTAATAATAGTGTTGTTGTACTTATAGTTGTAGTGTCGAGCCTGGTGGCGTGGTGGCGGCTTAGGTCTGCGCCTCGCAACCGGATGAGACACATAGGTGCGCGGGTTCGAACCCCACCGTTGCACATTTGTATTTATGGGGCATGTCCGTCTATGAAGCAATGTGAAAAACAATTCCGTGGACGTTAAATCTTGGCTGAGGGTCAGCCCGAAAACTTTACTAGTAGTAGTAGCAGTAGTTGTGGCGGCGCGGTCTAGGGGATTAGTGCGCTAGTCATGGTTGTCATCTACCGGTCCCCGGTTCGATCCCTGTTGTTGATCGAATTTTCTTTGAGCAATCCTCATTGAGTTTAGATGACTAACCATAGTTGTTGTTGCCCAGCACTTGAGGCGGCACGAGCAGGTAGGAGCGCAGTGGCGGCCCCGCGCATGACGGTAACCGACCTGGTTAACGCCATGCTTGAAAACGAGGAGAAATGGAAGCACGGGGTGGACCTGGTAGAAGGCGTAATGAGGTTGAAGAACGAACTGGAGCGAGCACGGGTGGCGGCGAGCCGACGGCAAGAGACGTCCACAGCCAGCGGGTAGCGCCGAACGAGGAAAAGCATAAAGGAGGATAGCAAGTGAAATCTCCATTTTTCAGTGATGTAAAACGAAAGTGTACCGCTGGAATATGGTTATATGAATAAAACCCTAATATAAAAAACAAAAGTAGTTGTTGTTGTTGCTGCTGCTGCTGTTAATAATATTCGTGCTAGTTCGTGTTATTGTTGCTGACGCTGTTGTTGTTGTTATTATTTTTGCGCGAGTTTTTCTTATACTGGTAAGGCTGCTGGTGCGGCTGCGTTTGCTGTTTCTGTTACTGTTGGCGCTGCTGCTGCTGCTGTTGTTGCTGTTGTAATTGGGCCGTTAATTGGAGAGTCCCTGATAAGAACCGCAATCGTGGACCGGGCGGTAAGCACATATGCATGCTGGAGTTAGAATCGAGTACTGTCCACAAAATGTAGCTTGCACCAAACGATTCAACGGAGTCGGGCTCACACCGACTGAGAGAGACGGACAGGTAGAGTGTGGCGATAACGGTGACAATTAGAGATGACGCAAAAGTCCAACATCTTCGACGCTTTGGTGGCTTCGGCGGACCTAGCGGTAGTGGAGGGGGCTGTTCAGTGGCTCGACCGTTAATGATGAGCAATTAGTCATTTCGGCGCACGAGCCAATTAGTAATTAGCTGGAGAACCACGGCACGTCGGTCGAAGCCACGAAATTACGAAACCAACAGCGGGTCGACGCGCGGCGAAGCTCCGACACGATGGTGTGGCGCGAACACACAGGGTCTGCTCTGAGCGTGCTGTTGCGGTGGCAGCGGCAGCGAATCTTTCATACCGTCGTAGATTTGCGTTTCCATCTCCCCTCCCGACTCCCGGTCCTTCGAAAAGCTCAAGCCGTCAAGTATTGCTCGTGTCGTTGTTGTTGTTGTTGTTGTTGTTGTTGTTACTGTTGCTGCTGTTGTTATTGTTGTTGTCGTCGTCGTCAACACAGGCGGGTGCAATAATGACAGTGTTGGTTGTGGAAAAAACTGCGGGTTAGAATAGTAGGGTTTAATAATATTATCACCTGGTTCGTCACACGGTTCTGCTATCGGCAAAAACACCGGAATTCACTGGAATGAATAATAAACTGTAAAAACAGCAGCAGCAGCATCATCAGTAATGACATTTGCCAAATATAATATTAGCCTGTCCGCAGTAGCAGCGGCAGCAGCAGGAAATAATCGCGAAGTGTATTTGAGAGCTGCTTTGACTAACAGGTCCAATTGATGCCAATTGGGCGTGTGAAAGGAAGTATTGTATTGGAGATCAACAACCGTTACCACTTTATTAAGTGTGCAACAATAATAATAATAATACGATGATCATGATGGAGAAGAAGAATAATAAAAAATGAAATAGGTATTTAGGAACAAATAAGTTAATTTTACGTTATCAAATATTTCTTTAGATGAGTAATCAATTATTGTTGATCTCCAGTCAGGTAATTTTGTAACTTACATTTTTTTTCAAAAGATTTTTTCTGTAAGGCAATTGCCCGTGTACGGTTTATTCATGTCATGGCTAATTTTAATCCACTCCGGCATTTACCTTGTCCAAATTGGAAACCATGCAAACCAATTTAAGAGTGGCCGGTCTGGGTTTTGAACCCAGTCCTCCCGAATGCAAGGCACAGGCTTTTGCCACTAAGCCATCTTGCTCGGTTTCTTTATATTTTTTAGATATTTAACATATCAGGTGTGCAAGTTGCCATTATATAGGACGGTGCCCTCTACTACTGCCGCGGGTTTAGCACCGCCTGATCTAGTAAGACGTATTCGCGCGCCGGTGGAATCTCCTGCGGGGGTAAATCGAGAGAGAGAGAGAGGGAGGAAAGGAGGTCGTAGTGAGATAGATAGCGAGACTTCTTCCGTCTCGAATCTCACCGTCCGAAAGGTTGATGGGCCACACCGAGCCGCAATTGGCTCGGAAAAGACAAGAGATTGCCCAAACAGACGACCCACGTCATGGCAGGAAGTCATGGCGGTGCCTGGGCCTATTCCACTTCCAGAGTCGTTTCGGTAGCCAGCGGTCAACACAAACAAAAACAACAACAGTTAGAGCAACAAGCGCTTTCTACGGGATCCCCCGTTGCTGCCAAGGTCATTGTCGTCGTCGGTGTTTCCGTTTCTCTTCGGCTTCTCGCGTCTTTGATCGGTGTCAAGCAACCTCGCAAAGGACCTTGTGACACGGTTTTACGGGTTGTAGTGACACACGTAGAAATCGATACGAAGCAGCCAACGAAACGCGTCCTTTCCTAATGTGAAGACTTAGAGTGGCTACTCAACGGCGAAGCTGCGAGAGAGCAGACTCGCCAACCAACCAGTGTCTGAGACTAGAGCGGCAATGTACACTGAAACACTCGAAACGTCGAAAGTGCAACGTTGTGTCTCTTCACCACCGCTTTCGTGTTCTTATTTTAGTTGGTCTCCAGGGATTTGTGGTCAACGCACAGCTGCGATATGTCGCGAATGCTGCAGACTGTAACGACTATAGCACGAGTAGCGTGCTAAGCTATCTGCGTACATAAGTGTGTGCACTTGTGGCTGTCGTATCCGGATCGAGCTCAATAGATCGCTCACTATCGCCGAACATAGGAGCGGGCTTACAATGTCGCTCAGATCCATGCGTGTAGTTTGCACGATAGGGGCATGTTCCGCAGCCCCGACATCGCTGAGAATGACATTTCCTTCCTTGACTGAAGATGAGTTCCTTCCTCTTCAACTTAAAACGTTCGGCGTATGCAGTACACACACGCTGACATCGTAGACTGGCCTCTCCTAAATGTATGCATATATATATATATATATATATATATATATATATAATTGAAACCGTTGCCTAAACTAAAGATGTAGTAAAATGCACTGTATGCTGTAGCGTTCTTTGGAATTCGCGGTACGACCAGAAGTTCCAGTATATCACCCTTTACGTCTACAGAAACACTTAAGAGGGCTTGTTGTCCACTCTGAGAGCAGACGTGTCTTAAAAGGGCAACGAGACACAATGCCAGATAGGCTGCTTGCCGTAGGTGCTCATTCTGTCTCAGGTCAGACCCTTCTGCCTTCCCCAAACGGACGGTCGTTTGTATCGCGTTTCAACCACCGCTACATCGAGGGGCCGGGCGAAGTTCTTGACGAGCCTCAGTAACTCCTTCGTCTCCTACCGACGCTGAGAAGGACGCACGATTAGGAAGCGTATAACCGCCAGCAAATATACATGGAGTGTGCGCTGCCAACACCTTCAGTGCGATAGGGCACGCAGAAGGGCGTTTATCTGCTTGTATCTGCTGCAGCCATTTGTACGACTGAAGCTGGACTTTTCTCAAAAGCTTTTCTGTTTTTCCTCTTCAAAGTTTGTTCTGACTTACTCCGTCAACCTTTTGTAAGTCTGGCTCGCTTCGGTGTAGTTGACTGTCATTTCAGGTCGGCCCCTTGCCAGGGTGTATGATTGAACTATGCAGCGGTTTTCGTCTCTTTGCATTGCTTGGAGCACAAAAGCGGACTCTTCACAAAAGCTATTAAGAGTGCATACGAAATTGGTAAAATCTATCCTAGGAATAGCACAATTGGGTACAAATACTTCTATGTCATTGTTGCGAGCTGGTTGCTTGGCAGTAGTAGGTATAGTCGCTCGCATAAGGCTTTACATAAGGCTCACACAAGATATTAACAAGTATACGCTGTATTTACGCCGCAGGTACGCGTTGCGGACTTCAAATTAAATCCCCGCAACAAACTGAAGTGCAATGTATACCCGCATATCCTTAAGCTTTAAGGCTAAGAACGAGCCAATTTTGTATGTCAAGCAATGCATGTACAAATAAGAGCCGTGTTGGTCATAATACAAACCACACGCGTTACTAAAGACTTTCATTCTACTCCGTGGTGGTTTGGTGTGGCAACCGCATTGTAAGTAAACCTGGGACGCCAAAAGGCACGAACACAAAGAAGGCCAACGCGTAAGTGGGCACGCTGGATCTAAACATTCACAGATCCCGACCGGTTCCATAAGCGTCACAGCGTGAGGGAACAGCACCGTGACTGCCTATGCAGAGTCTCAGGTTTAAGGTCACGGTTTCATTACGGGCCAGAAGTCCATTTCGGTCGAACGCAACTCGAGAAGGAGTATTTGGCTGACCTCCGTCATGTCGTAGCAACCTCGGAGGTTGACAAACGCAACGAAGTCAGGCCGAGCAAACGAACGTGCGATGATATCTTTGAATGTCTATGCTTGCAGTCAGCAGCAGCACTTCATATGAAGGGTAAACCATGCTCACCCCTGGCCACCTTGACAGGGTCATTGCAGTGTAGTCAAACAACAGAGGCAGAACAGGCTGTGCATCGACTTAAGCACTAGTGCCGAGCTACTGTTGAGTGTTCACACGAATAGTGAGTTTCACCTACTAGGTACAGCTTGTGCACAGCAGCTCAACGCATGCCCATATCTCCTAATGCCCTACACCAAACCAGCCAACAGTAATGCCGATGTAAGCTTGGTTATCAGTGTGAAGATTAATGTACTATATATATATATATATTTACTGTTCTGTGTTATACATCTGTCTGTCTTCTCTGTACGATGTAGTGACTCGTAATGCGTCCCAAAACAGTCCGAAGCAACGCTTTCGTTAATCATGTTTATATTACCTGTGTACAGAAGAGGCCACACGTCAGAAGCAGATAAAACGAGCGCGCAAACTTGATTTGCTGGAAGTAGTGGGGAAGTAGAGGCTGTGGTAACATACTAATTCGATCAATTCCTGGAGCAGCGCGAAGCATAATAATTGTAATAATACATGAGCGCATACAAACGCGTCGGTTGTACAGTACATACGTCTGACCGTAAAGCATAATAAAAAAAAACTTGATAAAAGAATTTCTAAAAATGAAATGCAGATGGACCTATCAAATTTGCCCTCAAAAGCTCGAGCCGTCAGCCTGGTGCCGGCTTGGCATGCCGTACGGATTGCGAAAACTCAGCGAACATTCAATTACGACACGTCCGACAGATATGCTTGCGTTGCGACAACTGCCAATGTTCGGTATAATCTCCCAATCTGCAGTACGCCAATTAAAAGAAAACGGTGCAAGCGCGACACATTTAGGTGTGCTTGTCAGTACACTTTCTTAAAAAATAAATATATATACATATATACAATGTTTCTTTATCATGCTGTTTGTTTTACTACTTAGTGGACGTACCCACCATAGAGTAAAATGAGTTGCATGCGCCGTCAGTGGCTATATTTGCCGCAAACATGTGAAAAACGTGACGTAAGTACACTGTAAAGCTAATGCCCGTGTACGATCTATATATATAAATATATATATGTATATATATATATATAGATATATATATAAATATATATATGTATATATATATATATATATATATACATATATATATAGATATAGATATATATAAATATATATATATATATATATACATATATATATATATATATATATATATATATAATATATATATATAAATATATATATATGAGAGAATTTATCGCAACGGTTTTGCCATCTACGGCCACGCCGACGACAACGGCGACGTTGAACGTCGGTGCCGGTGGTGGCCTGCCTGATGTCTGTTGGCTTATTGTCGTCGTAATGATACCCGTTGGGACTAGTAGTAGTAGTAGTAGTATGTGCACCTATGTATGGTCTGATGAAGATGGTGATGATCAGCGCTACACCGGCATTTGCCGGCCGAGCGCTGGAGAAGAGTGGGCCATATTGTTTTGACGTATGCCGGGCATTGTCTGCTTAACTGGCCGATTTGCCGACGGGGAAGAAAAGCACGGACCAGCCAGCGGAGCGCCATCAGCATCAGCAGCAGACAACGACGACGACCACGGCGCCGAGGACAAGACATTCCGGCTAAAGTTTCCCTCGTACCCCAGGGCGGCGGGCGGGCGCCCCAGGCTGCCGCCTCCACCAGGCTGACCCCTTTAGGTGTCCATGCGTGTGTGTGCGGCTTCCACGATTGTCGTTGCTCGCATTGTTGTCTATGTTCGTTGCGACTTGTCGTGAGGGCGAAGCCACTGCGGCGAGCCTGAGCCTGATGGCTTCGCTCATGATGACGACGACGACGACAACGACGACAGGAACAGTAGGAGCAGCAGATGACTCGCAGTGAAGGCGCTGCTAGCTGGCCCAGTACATAGGAGCGAGTCCCCCCGAGTGAGCGGCGCTGAGGCGGGCGTCTCCTAATGAAGTGCTCCCGGCCCCCCCCCCTGCTTCTACCGTCGGGTTTGAGGCAGTGGCGCAGTCGCCCCTGTCGCTCGGCGGTGATGGTGGCGGCGGCAGCAGCGGCGGTAACGGCGTTCCTTCAATGACGGCGGGATTTGTTTCTCTGTCTGTCTGTCTTTCTGTGTGCAGTCCGGCTCTCCGGCCGAACCTGACTACTTGGCCCATAGAGCCTACATGCTACTAAACGATGACGGCGTTGTTTTGTCGCTATGACATATGTCCCCGAATACGGGGGCATTCAGAGACATGTGATGATGGTGTTGTTGTTGTTGATGCCGATGATGATGATGATGATGATGATGCTGTTGTTAATGTCGATGATGATGATGATCTTGTTATTTATGCCGATGACGCTGTTGTTGTTCATGGTGATGCTGATTATGATGTTATTGTTGATGGTGACGCTGAGTATGATGTTGTTGATGCTGATTATGATAAAGATGTTGCTGCTGTTGTTGTTGATGAGGGAGATGAGGGTACTAATGGTTAGGTTATTGCTGGTATTACGACTAGACCTAATGACCGTTGTTGTTGTTGTGGCTGTCGTTACCGCCGAATGAATTGTGTAAGGCCTCGGTAATGAAGCCCCGCGGGCCACAGGCTTGCGCTGATGCAGGTTTGCAGTTACTAAAAAGTTCGACTGCTTCAGCGATTAATTGGCTAACAAGTACTTTCGGTATTTTTATGTGGTAAGAAGAAAACAATGCTTTTACGCACATCCAAGCGGGTAGTGTGGGACTCATTGCCGATGCCGTTGGCATTACACCCACTCAAAGCCTCTTGCATAAATGGGCTTATGAAGAAGCAAGAAGCTGGAACTGTTCTTTAGTACTGTTGTAACTATTTTCGGTACAGCTACTACTGTTACGACACGTACAGTTACTCGAATCAGCTATTCCGTACAAATCAACGAATAATTGTAAACGCTTTGCTTGAATCAGTGAAAATGTACCTAGCTAAAAATAGACATGAGCGTAGGTGCCTTTCTGTTTTTCCCTTTCTAACTATTTTATATTGTTATTATATGTATGAGACTTTGGTATGTTTTTGCTTGACATTGGTATAGATATACTGTCTGATCTGCAATACCTTGAATACGCAGATGATCTCAAATTGTACTACAAAATTACAAACCATTGTGATTACAAAAAGCTTCAACCGGGCGTGTATGGTTTTGGGCTTTGGTGTGCGTAAAATCGAATGTTGTTATTTTCGCATACATGTGTTGTCGTAAAGCGTAGTCATTTAAATTATGAATATGTTATTGATGGTATCACACTAACTACATCAATTGTAACTTGCGACATTGGTCTTCAAATGTCTGCTAAGCTCCATTAAGCCCTCATATATCACCATTAGTCAAATTTTCTTTAGTCCTAATTAACACAATTTTACGTGCCCTATTATAAATGAACTGCTCTTCAATCTGGAGACCGTATTTGTATTTATATATAAACTTACTTGAAAGCGTACACCGCATTTTAGAAGAAGGCTCCATTGAAGTGATTTCCTAAGCCGCGAATACATAGATCTGCCAGAAATCGCATAACTACTATTAAGTTAGAACGTGTGATTGTTATTTTACTTGCAGCTAGCGAATCTATGGCGCAGCTTCTTTGACGTTAGAGCAAGCTCTCTAAGAAGTCGGTGCCCCGAAGGCAGCTGCGCACACTGAACGCATGAATATGTTTGCTGGGTGTATGTCAAACATGAGATGGTTGTTGCTTTTGTGTTCGTCTGTCAAACACGTTTAATTGGCTCACTTTTTCTACCGTCTTACGTGAAAAAAATCACCCCCTATGTGCGTATATGAACGCACTTTCTATTATATTCTATGTACGACATCATGTACCGTGTATATGTATACCACTGAGATATATGCCAATCATAAGTTTTTTGTTCATAACAATCGTGGAGAGACCCTTAAAAAGTAGCCGTAACTACGGAAGCAGGGTGCTGTTTGTGTGCTCCATAGACGCATCAGAAACGCCACAACGAACCGCCAAATAAAAAGTAGATATCTTGCTTAGGAACTTTATCACCGGCGATAAAAAATCACAACACATGCTGTATGTCTAATAGAAGTAAGAAAGCGTGGTGCGGCGTAAGCATCTGCAAAACAGGGCGATGACTCTCACTGAAGTGACAGTGTATAAATCAATTAGAAATCTGAAATTGCCTAATAAATACGATAAAACCCTTTCATGACTCAATGTGTGTAAGGCGGAGGTCGCCTTTCGCTCGAGTTACCTTATAAAAGTGTACACATTCAGCTTATTGCAGACACGTGTCATGATTTATATTCTGGTATGCAGCTGCATGGCCGCCTTTTATTTTGTGCTATAAACATATTTGTTTACATTGTTTTTTGCTTGCAACTTCATTGTATATTAGCATTTTTTATCAGTAACCAAAGCACGGCGAAATATGGAGGAGCAAATTAACTATTTTGAAACTTAAATTTTGAGTTTAAACTATGGCCGTAATAATAATTTACAGACAAGATGTTGGTGACCGGCATCAACCTGCAGCAGTTACGGGTTTGTGCGGATTGAACGTTTTTAAATTCATAGCTCGAGTCATTTATCGGTGTTATTTACTCTTACCTACAGGTTGCTTCTAAAAGTAGACTCTTTCGAAACACCGTCGCCGCGTCTCCAGCTAAACATTAAAACGGCTAGTTCCGCTAGACCTAGTTCAGGAGGTGTGAAGTATCACACGAAGCACTGATGGTATGCATAGCGTGCAGTGGTAACTAATACAACACGATCATCAACAGTAAATGAACAACAACAAAAAACCGAAACGTTAGGTCGGCAAGATATGATGATTATTTTTGCGACCGGGGCGTTTATTCCGCCCCGATGTTCTCCGCCGCAGTAGCAGCGTCGATGATATAGAGGTAGAGGAGCAACGTAGGAAATCTGTTAATTTTCTCTCTGTGTATGCCCAGTACAGCAAGACTGGTGGCTGCTCTCGTCATGTGGGGCCTCGTCGCGTGTTGTGTGTTGCGTGACAGGGCGGGTGGTGCAACAGCCGTTCACAAGCGTGGAAACTTCTAAGCGAGAGTCTGAGCGAGCCTAGTTGCGTGGTTGTGGCATGCTTTAACGTGCAGGGCGGACAGTGTAGAGTCAGTCAGGTTACTATGTGGGCGAACCGGCCGCACAAGGGAGCTGCTTAATTCAACTCAGCGGTCTCTCTTCCAACCACCCCCTTCCCTCCAAACCACCCCTCTCTCCCAACTAACCACTTGCTCCTAACCACCCCCTTGCTCCCAACCACCCCCTTGCTCCCAACCACCCCCTTGCTCCCAACCACCCCCTTGCTCCCAACCACCCCCTCGCACCAACCACCCCTCCTTCCAAACCACCCCCTCCCTCCCTCGTCTAACCGTATCCGGTTGTCCGTCTTTCTCTCTCGCTACGCGCTAAGGTGCCTGCTGCTATCCGCAAGCAAACGTGGAACTCTCGCCACGAACTAGCCAACGTAGATCGCTATACTGAGAAGCCGAAGAAGCTCAACAAGCTGCTCGAGGTGCTGCTTGTTGAACGAAGGAGCTGCTTGTGGTATCACCGTCAGTGTATGTATGTGTGTACAGGGGTAAACGGCGTGGGGCAGTGGCGGTAGTGAAGCGGGGGGGGGGGGGGGCGACTGAGCTCGGTGACACGCTATGGGGAAGTGTGGCTGGCAGGCGAACGTACGCAGGTAGGTAAGTTGGCGTTTACGGTCGGCGATGGCTGCTCACCGCTTCCCTAGCTGAGCTCTATTCCGCTCGAAAGCAAGGCTTGGCCTGCTTCAGCTTTTTATCGTTATCGTATTCGGCGGCGGCGGCGTCGTCGTCGTCATCATCATTATCGCCAGCTTATGTAACGCGTGCCTGGCGGCGCTGACGGACATGGCACTCAGTAACAAGACAGTACGCGGACAGCACAGGCTCCTCTATCTATCTTTATATATATATATATATATTTACTCAGCAGCCTCATATACTTAGTAAGCTCTGCCATATGTTCGTCGGCGGTACTAAGCGGCCTTGCGCTACTTCTGATCCCTCACGGCCATGCCAGGTGCTTAGCGCTTCCCCAATCTATGCGCTCTCGTCGACGTCCAGTCTCCTCCCAAGGGCTTCTGATGTGCCCACCCCAGGGTCGACGAGGGAGATGGGTCGCTCGGCGAAAACTCGCGAGAGACTCACTTCGAGACTTCGACTTACAGCAAGCGGTACTGACTACTACTGCTGCAGCTGCTGCTACTGATGCTTTGCTCTGTGTTCGAGAGAAGAGAGTCAGTTCCCCTTTTCGTTTAGCAAACTGACCGACTGGCTGGCTGCTTCGCCTCTTGCGTGCACGTCTATCCACGAGCTGTGCGCCTACGGTCCGGGGGCATCAACTACTACGACTGGGGGTAGCTGAGGGCATCAGCTACTACGACTGGGGGGTAGCTGGGAGCATCAGCTACTACGACTGGGGGTAGCTGGGGGCATCAACTACTACGACGATTTCTACTGTTCATTGCTCGTGTCTAAAATACACTTTCCCATCACACGACTAGGTTGCCGCCATCGCGTGGCTTTGACTTTTGCCAAAGGGTTGTAGAAACGAACCGACGTTAAGCTGCATCGTCATCATCATCGTCGTCGTCGTCGGCCCATCTCCATGGCGTACCTCAGTTGTGTGTTGGGGGTGCCACGGAAGCTATGGGCACAGTCGGCATACGTCCTTTGGACAGGACGACGTAGAAACAATAAGGAAATAGGAGAGAAGAAAATCGTTGTTGTCGCTACAGCGTCTATGGCCGCCGTGGAGTCTTAACTATGTATTTCGCTGTTGTTGTTACTTTTCGGCAGCAGTAGCAACAGCAGCAACAGTGACAAGAACTACAACACCACAAACACTGAGTCGCTGCTTCTAGCGCTAGTGAATATTTGCTCAAACCGCACGAAAGAATCATGGATTGTCGACTTAGAACTTCCTTGCCCTTTAAAGGGGCGTCTTCCGACAAGCCTACCTTCCCGCCCCCCTCCCCTTTCTACACCCTTGCTGCGACAGATATATGAGTAAGCCTACCCACTCGGCAACTAGTCGGTCGATTCTAACCCCCTGGAATCCGCCGCCTTGAGCGCTGAACAGACGAGCACCTTCACCGAGTACGAACCGTCGTAACGCACTACATTTCCTTGGCACCTGCCAGCCAACGGGATCTCTCCCACCAGCAGCGTCGTTGCTTCTGTGGCGGTTCGGAGAATATCCGCACTTTCCGGCTACTATTAGGACCAGTATCGAAGCTGTGGAGGTAGGCCCAGAGAAGATTGAGAATGACACGAGGTAACGCAGAAAACATGGTGGTGCCGGAGAGAGAAGCAAATACAGGGAACCCAAACGCACCTCCAGACAGAAAGAGATGGAGATCTGACGATAGCGAAGAGAAGAAGATAGAGAAAGATGGGAAAGATAAGGAGGCCAAAGCAAAGTAAAGAGAGAGGGAGAGAGCGCGCGAAAGGTAGGCGAAGGACGATGATATGCGCGCAGAAAATAACACAGCAGTATAATTTATACAGATCCCGCCGCGTAGAAATACAGATCCCGTCTCGCATGTACAGTACGTGCCTACAGGCATTTCTAGATGACCCTTAGCTAAAGCGAGCACGCATACCCCATTGTGTGATACAGTTTCTTTGCGGCTGCTGTTGCTACACTGAGCGCTACTAGAGTACGCTAGAGCTACTATTGCATCATACGTAAACTTTGATACCAGCCACGACAACTATTCGTACCTCGTCAATGCCTGTTCTGCTGCTACGTCAGAAGAGATAGATAGGTCACATGGCGGGGCACCAACACCACTCATCGAGGACAGGAGATTCTTTTTCGTCTTCTTTACATAGCATTACACATACTTGCGGTGAACCTATCGGATTGTAATAAAGGGCTGGCCATCCGCATGATATAAGCTACTTAATAGTCATAAAAACATTATATATATATATATATATATATATATATATATATATATATAAATGATCACATATTGTTGGGTGGAGACATAGCCATATGATTATGATACTACGATAAAAACGACTGGACTATTTGCCTGCTATTGGCTGCTCTAAACTCTATAGGCTATTCTGGATTATCTAGGCTGTGGCGAGGTCTCAACTGATCTGTTTCTTTCGCTCACAGCTTCTGAACGACCGTAAATGTGAGCACTCTAGCCAGATATGGTTATAGGACATATGAACTTAATTTCACTTGAAGCGATTGTTTCTCACGGCACTGTTATCTCGTATTGTTATTAATGTATCTAATCCGACATTCAAGCTGCACTTATATACGTAGGAGATTGTCAAAGTGTTCAAAATATTCTTTGTTAGAATTCTGCTGGCTTCTGTGTTAACGCAAGAAGAAAGGAGCAAGACTTGCCGTAAAACATGGTTTCGCTCGTCCCGACATCCTGTTTGAATAAATCGTTGGCAGCTTCGTGGAAGCTAGGTCACCGTATCATCCACCATCAGTCAGATGCCTGGATCCGACGCCCCACGAAAATCCCAGCTGGCTTTCGCATTACTCCGTCCTAGCTTCAAAGTGCCGTGCCGTAATCGCTTCACTCTGACATCTCAAAGGAAGCGGGGTTCCGGCCAAAAAAACAATCCGCTTTGCGTGCCTTTGTTGCGGTACGGAACCTCTGTCGGGGCCGGTGAAATACTTCGACCAGCCTAAATCATTTATAATAGTGCATTGAGAGTAAAATTCGGTTATTTCTGTCACGATTGACCCCCTATCAGTAAATTAAAAAAATATTAAATAGAACACTAAAGTCGCAAAGCCTTCGTTCAAAGTGACGAAAATAGCTTTATCGGGCGAGTTTTGTTTTGCAGTTGCCGCGGCTGCCAAAAACGTACCCGCTTCGAGATAAAGTTCATGCAGTTATTAACAATCGTCGTATTTATTAAGCGCTAATGAATAGTTCTTAACAGTTCTAGTAAGCTCCTAGAAGGATATCTTTTTCTTTTCATACTTTCTTAAAACTGTTGTCAAACAAGGAGATACTTATTGTCCCGTCGAACGTGCTGACCACAGCGAGTCCTACGAGTGGCGCGGTTCATGTATTCTACAATATTTTTGCCCCGTGTCCGAATATGGGGGAGAGTGAATGGAGCGGTGTAATAACGAAGGTAGCAGCGCTCCATCTACTTGGCGCGTCCGTGAGCAAAATCACAGCCTAACAGAATGTCTGATAAGGATGACGAGCTTGGGAGCCTGTCGTCTCATGCTAAGCACATCTGGCCACCTCGTTAACGCCTGGTTCGGCCAGGCCAACCTAATCGATACGGACACGCTAGCTCTCTGAGGTAAACGCTGGCCATATGCGTAACTCTAAGCGTACTATCTTCTGCAAATTCTCTAAGTGTAACATCTTTCAATCTACTACCGTGTACGACGCCAAGGCAATATGGTTCAGGCAGACGATCGCCAAGATACACTAGTTTGTGGAAGCATATAACTATAACCGCGCGGGGAAAAGGGCAGAATGTGAATAAGGCTGCAATTGTGACAAACACTATGTGAGTCGTGTTCTTCTTAGCGCAACACCCGCTTCACCCTCTATTGGCGCGGGTGTCAGAGCGGCCGTGCAAGAGAGACGAGCCAGAGACATCGAGGAGAACGAATCGACGGCATCTCCGAACGGCCGGTAGTTTCGCGCGCTCACGCCAAGCTCCCGAGGTTACTGTGCTAACCGACGTTATCGTGTCGTTCTTTCTTGTGAGCGAAACCTTCGTACGTCCCACCGTGTAGCCCTCATCCTGACAGTAAGAGCGCGGTGCGTGACAGCAGTGTCGTCTGAAACTCACAAAAGTGGTCACAAAATGTATATATATATGCGACGGGATGAAGTTAGGGCAGTGACCTGCGACCCTAGCACTAGGGTGGCATCGATCCAGACACGACGCATTACGATTTGCAAATATAAACTTAAAAAAACATATATATATATATCCTTAAGTTACATAGGTGCAAATTTATTTAAAGCATCTACAACACACAATATTTCCTTCCTTTGACAATGATGCTTGGATGTATCAGTGCAAAACCGTACACGGGCATTAGCCTTACGGAAAAACAAATGAAGTTATGGTCATCGCACATGTTATTAATAAAACGCACTTATATAAAAATAAAAATAAACTTATATATAATATATAAGTATAATTAATCGTTCTTATAGCTACCATATTTTGAGAGTCTTTTAAGGTAAGCAATTTTTTTGTCGAGCCTGGTGGCGTGGTGCATTTGCCTGCGCTCCGCGATCAGAGGGGACACATCGTAGGTGCGCGAGTTCGAGCCCCATCGTTGCACATTTGCATTTATGGGGGTCCGTCTATAAAGTAATACGAAAAGCAGTCCCCTGGACGTTAAACCTTGGCTGGGGGACAGCCACTTTTAGAGAATTTTATCATTTTGTCACGACTGCAGTCATTAGGTGCAATGCGGCGGAGAAGCATTACTCTATAATGTATAAGTGTATTGGCTTTACAGAGATAGGTGGCTTAGTGGCAAATCCATTGCCTTGCATTCGGGGGGACATGGGCTCAGAACCTAGACCGACTGTTTTTAAATTGGTGTTTATGGTTCCCATTTAAAAAATATAAATACCGGAGTGGAACATATCGGCCATGATCGGACGAAGAAATCGGGAGTACAGATGTCTCAATAATAAGTGACGGTGCATTACCATCCACCCCCAATATTATCATTACTATTATTTAAGTTTAATCGTAATAATAATAATAATGTAGTGCCCACCACCCCATGACTGGCCGGCGATCGTTACGACTTCACCATTCTCTCGCTCAAACAAACACACGTCCTCTGCTTGGCTCGCACCAACGACTACTGATTCATTTATTCTCGTGCCTCCATATATGCTCACAGGTTGCCCGCGCATTTAGTGACTTCTCGCGTCTTCGCTAGTGGGGTGGCGGCATCTTCTATTTGGCGCCATGTATTTAGCTTGCTTCGGCATTGCCGCTAACCGACGCTGTCTACGCCCGCGCTGCTTAACGGACACTGCTCTCCTACAAATAATAATAATAATAATAATAATAATAATAATAATAATAATAATAATAATAATATTTATTCCAATATTGAGTAGATTGCTTTTACATTATTGGCGTACTCGGGCTACGGCGCTACGAGTCATTGTTACGCATTGCGTAAATTTAAATTGCCCTAGTCGTGTTTAAATAAACAAAACGTTTAACAACATGATTCCTCTGCTGAAGAAAGCGCATTTAACTCTAGTATGAGCTTGCTATAGGTGACTAAAACGGTAAAGACGAAATGATGGGATATTGTGGTCTCCTACTAGTTAACGCTCCCAACAAGTGAGTTCTATTGTGCCTAGAACCTCACCCTGACAAACCTTTGATAAGTATACTATGCGGCCGTACCGAGAAAGGTTACATAAAGATGGCTCGCCTGCACAGGCTTTAGCTCAGTGTAAAAACGTTTTAAGTATTGTCATGCAAATATTTTTGTTCAATAACGGTAGTACTATTCTGTTAAGCCACCGCAGCCTAAGAGCAGTGCACGTCAGAAAGACCTTTTCACCAAAATTATCTTAGTTTTTTGGCCAAAAAATCGGAACTGCTTAAGTATCACGCTCGAGCAACTCTGGCGCACGCAACCGCGGACTCCACGCTCCAACGCATCACATAACTTTTCCAAAAAATCGTCTTGAAGATCTGCAGAATTGGGCAGAACTTATTATGTGTACATAAATACAAAATAGTAAGATATACTGATTGATTCAGCCCTAACAAGCCGTACTAATAATAAGAGCTTATTGAAAAGGAACAAAATGCTTGCAGCTTTTACAAGGTCAAACATTTGCAACAAAGATCGAACAGCGAGAGGACACTGTTAACAGCGATACGCTTTTTGCTCCACTTTGCAGGTCGTGCGCCGAAGCTCGAGCCGTACACAACGAAGAAAAAAGCACTGTTGGCGTCTCTCGATCCTCAAAGCGTTCTTGTCACTGACGCTTGCGATATCGCTGCCTCGAACGTTGTCGTCATTGCCGACATCATGGACTTCAATTCTGGCGGCAACAATCACCAAGTAAATATCAGTTGGCGTCTATTTACAGTTTACTGTACTACCTGTTGTTTCTGTTGGTGGTGATGGTGTTGTTCATTGTTGTTGCTGTTGCCGTTGAAGTCGTCGCTTTTCTGCAGCAGCTGCAGCAGGTATCCATGCTCTACCTTTGTTCGCAACAATGGCCTGCGCGATAACCGCAGAAGGTGTTTTGCCGAGCTTTAGCAAAAAGAGTACCTTAGAGCTGAGAACCACTATTATGCTTGCACGTACGCACGATCCTATGCTGCTATATATAAATATGTATACATATATATATATATATATATATATATATATATATATATATATATATATATATATATATATATATATATATATATATATAAACCCAGGCCGGCCACTCAAATTGCTTTGCATGGTTTCCAATTTAGACAAAGTAAATGCCGGAGTGGATTAAAAATTAGCCATGACATGAAAAAACCGTACACGGGCATTAGCCTTACAGAAAAAAATTATATATATCTATATAAATATATATATATATATACATATATAGCCAGCCAGAACGTTCTGGCTATTAAGGCATATTCATAAGTGTATTTTTTGCCTACTCTGCCACTATAGCCAATTATAGACAATACAACCTCTATCTTTGTAATCTTCGCCCAAGGCTTTCTAATAAAAAAAAGTTCTAAAACTTCGCGTTTTTATATACCAAGGTGAAAAGTAACCAAGGTGGGTTTTGATGAACAAGCTTTGAAGTTTGTTTTGTCGTTTCAGAGAAAAGATGACGACGAAACGAGAAAGTAAATACAATACGGTGTGTGGCGTAAATCTCGCATCCCTGACAAAATGGAGCAACTTGCAGCAGGTCGCCACAGATGTATGCTCGGCACACGTTTAAAAAGCGGCTTGCTTAAAACGGCCGATTGCAGCCAACAATCGTTTTCATTATGAATTGTTTTGTTGCTCTGCAGAAGCTTATAGAACAGCATGCCTTTTTAGTCTTACCGGACACACGGCATGGCATTTTTAGGACAAAGGCCTGCTTTCGCGACAATATTTGGCACCTTGCTTCGAGCTGGTTTTAGTGCAAGCGGCCCGTTATTGTAGATGATACACTCTTTCATTGCCGTTTTTAGTTACAAAATATCACAAAAATGCACGTCTTGAACGGACGAAGCAATACTCTTTATCCTATCAAGAAGAAGAGCGCAGGTATTTAGGCGGATCATAACGACGTCGCTTTCAATGAGCCAATTTGTTCACGGAACGGAGCATGACTCGATTCACATTCTTCTAAAAAAAAACAATATATATATATATATATATATATATTGCTTTCATTGCCAAAGGAGGTCTCTCGCTCTAGCCACGTACACAATAATCTGCCGGCAATCAATCATACCGCGTTGAACAGAACACCGGGCCAGTCAATTATACCGGGCAGGCCTAGCAAATGACCGTAGGGAATATGTCCAGTTGCTACTGATTGACGTGTACAGTTCTAATCAGAACCGGAATCACTCGTGGCCTCTGCCGGCGCTGGACGTGTAGTCGAAATGCGAACTTTGTAGGGTAGATGTTCCGTATCATTGATTCATTTCAGTAATACCCCTATCTTGTAGATTCAAAGCTACATATGCTCACAGCGTGGGCCAAGGGGTAGGGGATTCACTTTAGTGACGGGACTATCTAAGAAAGAAACCCCCGATCACATAAGAAAGACCCCCCCCTTTCTCCTTATCCGGAACCACTCAGCGTTGGAAGTAGTAGCAACAGCACGACGCCAATAATGCAATCGTTTGCTATATTAGCGACTTAATGTGGTTCTGCTGCTGCAAACTTTCTAGTCATAGCGCGTTAGAGCATCAATGAGATTTTGACCTACAACGGTCTCTTTCTGATACACTAATAACTCTGACCTATAAATAGATCTATTTATGATATTTTGATAGCCCAGAAGATAGACAGAGAACCGAAAGAGCACGACAATGAGCTAAGTGCCGCTCACATAATTACGCATATCTACATAAAGACAAGGTAACGCTGCTAGCAGGAATGGTAACCTATAATATTCTATAATTGTAACTAGCTCTAAATCTATCTTTGTTGATCTGGCAGGCTGCTCGTAAACACGGCGTTAGATATTAAAGCATGCCAATTTCCTAATAACGTTGAAGCCTTGTCTCGCCTAAAGGCTACTAGTGACGTTTTTAACAAGGAAGTGCATCATAAATCTGAATGCGGCCCCAGCATTAATTTAGCATTGCTCTTGCATTGTGTACCTAGATGATATTAGCATGGATTTCAGCGTGCTGTGGCGCATGACTAGTTTTAACTGGCATAACGTCAATTGAATCAGTCAAAAGTCACAATATCTACATTCAGGGGGAATTCCCAATAAATAACGAATCACGAAATACGGTATTATATATATATATACATATATATATATATAAGGTTGCCCTAACTGAAGTTCAGATAACAATCTAGGTACTACAGGCAGAGTCTTCGCAGCAATGCCATCTCTAACCCGGTCCTTTTTTCTCAATCGTAGATCGTAAAGTAGTTTGAAGGCTACATGTGTTTCTGGGTGCTTTGGTGACGGGTTAGAAATGGCAGAACTTTTGGTCGAGGGAGGCTTCACTGCCTTCGCGGGGCGTGCACCCATCTGCGCGTTGTGCTAGTTCCACGAGGCATGCCTTTCAAAACTCACTCCAGTTTTGAGCTGGACACAGCAACAACAACAACGACGCCAATGAAAAGACGTTATTGGCTTTTTGTGTGAGCCTTTCTCTATGCGCTCTTTTGTATTTCGCCGCCTTAAGATGTTCTGGTCTCTTTCGGCCTGCTGTCGCTATCCGTCTCTCCGATGTACTCAACGATGGCCGTATCACATCTTTCAAGGTGGGCCTTGTTTCCCACTAGATAAAACTGAAAAAACACTTAGGATTTAACAACAACAGCAACAGCGTAAATGATCGAAACGTGTGTCATTGGTTATCAAAGGAGAATAATATTTGATTTACATTCATTTCTCTAAATGCAGGTAGAACATAATCCACCGCGAATTAAGCTAAGTGCGAGATTATATAATCTGAAAACCATTTATCCCTAGCAAGGTCAGCAGGGTGATTCCACGATATACGCGCACAATTATGACAATTTGTAACAGTTTCATCAAAACAAGCCGCCATCTAATTCACAGTCTAAGTATGACGTGGGTTTAGTGCACATATGGCTGTCCACATCTGCCACCACCTACACTTCCCGTAGAGCCTAGTAATAACCAGTTGCGCACATCGAATATTGTCGGATATCGAACGGCCTGTGTTATCGACTAACCCGACAGGCCGTTTCCTGTAGCTGCCCTTTTTGTGTTCTGCACAGCTGCACAGATGTGACCACCCTGTTCGAACAGGGCCCGTTACTGTTGTTGTTACTGCTGCTAAAAGTAAAGTTTTCGGGCTGACCCTCAGCCAAGATTTAACGTCCACCGAACTGTTTTTCACATTGCTTCATAGACGGACGCCCATAAATACAAATGTGGGACAACGGTGGGGCTCGAACCCGCGCACCTATGTGTCTCCTCCGGTCGCGAGGCGCAGACTTAATCCACCACGCCACCAGGCTCGACGTTACCGCTGCTGTCGCTGCTTGTGCAAATGTTGTATTTATTGCTGCTGCTGCTGTTGTCTTGTTCTTATTGCTGACTGAGATACTATCTTGCTGGCAAGTGATGGCCGGACTGACTGTACTTCTTTCTTCCGACAACAGTTATCTGGCCTATCATCCGTCCCGCTTTTGAAGCAGCTGGGTGGTACGTTTAGCTTTGCCGGCACGTATAGGCCGGGCCTGAGCCGGAACAAGCGCCTCAAAGCTGCCGCCGGATCTCTAGGCGTGGTCCATCCACCACATGCACAAACAAAACGGTCGGCTTATGCTGATCGGCTGCCGCTAAGTCCGTTTAAGTGTGTTCGTGCCTTTATCCAACGGCGGTTGCCTTATCTTTCTTCTTTACCTTCTTTGCCTCTCTCTCTCGAGCTCTCTCTCTCCTCTCCTCTCTCCCCTCTCTCACCCCTCTCTCTCTCTCTCTCTTCCACCTTTCCTCTCTCTTTATCCGTCTCCCTCTTTTGCTTTGTCTTGTCCTCTGGTTCTCTAACGTACACGGACTGACTCTGTACGTTAGAGTGGTTTGCCAGCGTGCTCTCGAATAGCACCTGTGAGGCGACCAGCCCGGCCCAGCCCGGGGCCGATGTAGGTAGCGCACGCATAACGTAGGGGGGAAAAAGGCGCCACCTCTACCGCGTTCACAGAATAGACGGACAACGCCTACGTGGGTGCATGTTCGCTCAGGCCTAAGTGCCACACAGGTTGCTCCGAGCAGCACAGGACACGTTCCATGTTCAAGCTCGAGCACTCGAGTATATATATATATATATATATATATATATATGTATAACACCCAAGCAGAACGTTTCAGGCCACCAGCGCTGCACAGCACAGTCATCAACATCATCATCACCATCATAACCAAAAGCCAGGACAGCGTTTTCAAGGGCGCTTTGCTTATTAACGACGATGCATCTGCTGAGAGGCGCCGCCTGTAGATGGCACCAAACAGAGAAAAATAACCTGTAGCCTACCCTACGACTCTTGAGTAGACTGCTGTTGCAACGAAAACAGCAACAACGACAACAATGGCACAACACTAACAACAACAACAACAACGGCAATGACACGACACAAGCAGCAGCAACAACAACTGCTACTGCTACTAAAGGTCGAGCCCGGCGGCGTGGTGGATTGAGTCTCCGCCTGGCAGCCGGAGGAGACACATAGGTGCGCGGGTTCGAGCCACTACTACTATAATACTAGTAAAGTTTTCGGGCTGACCCTCAGTCAAGATTTAACGTCCACGGAACTGTTTTTCACATTGCTTCATAGACGGACCCCCATAAATACAAATGTGCAGCGGTGGGGTTCGAACCCGCGCACCTATGTGTCTCCTCCGGTTGCAAGGCGGAGACTTAATCCACTACGCCACCGGGCTCGACTACTACTACTATAATACTACTACCACTACTACTACTACTACTACTATAATACTAAAGTTTTCGGGCTGACCCTCAGCCAAGATTTAACGTCCACGGAATTGTTTTTCACATTGCTTCATAGACGGACCCCCATAAATACAAATGTGCAGCGGTGGGGTTCGAACCCGCGCACCTATGTGTCTCCTCCGGTTGCGAGGCGGAGACTTAATCCACTACGCCACCGGGCTCGACACTACTATAATACTACTACCACTACTACTACTACTACTACTACTATCACTATTGCTATTTATTGGCAACACCAATAAATTCCCTCTAAGAAGGGCGTGGAGGTGCGACAAGAGCTGCGCGCTTTGACGTTGTTCGGAGCACCCGGCGGAGTACACCTGCTGTAACGGGGGAGTCCGGACTCGTGAGGCCTTGCCGAGAGAGCCGGCCAGCGAGCCAGCCAACCCGGCTTGGCGAGTGTAATTGCCGAGCTTCTCGATCACGGAAGCTCTGTAACGTACGCGACTGTAACAGCGCCGTTTGCACCGTTGCTCAGACTGCTACCGACAGTCGGGCTAACAACAGTCGTTCGAACGTTCTCCAAGGGTTCTCTCTCTCTCGACTCTCAACCAATACAAGATCTTGTAGTCCTAGCGGTACTCTATACTGTCGGGTCATGGGAGCAGCTGTGGCCGATGTTGTGCTGGCGTCTGCGAGCTTGCTTTGCTAAGCTCTATCTATGATGATGCCCTCTGACACATAGAAGCGCTTTGAGGAGGGATTGCCGTAGTTCTCGCAGCAGTAAGGCAACCTGACGAGCCCGGTGGCGTGGTGCATTTGTCTGCGCCTCGCGACCGAAGGAGATACATAGGTGCACGGGTTCGAGCCCAATGTTGCACATTTGTATTTATGGGGTCCGTCTCACTCACAAAGCAATGCGAAAAGCAGTCCCGTGGACGTTACATCTTGTCTGAGAGTCAGCCCGAAAAGTAAATATATTTATATATATATATAAGGCAACCTATATGTACGTATTAAGTCACCATACCGAAAAAGTCGAATGTATTTGTACTTGTGTTCGCTTGTTTTCGGTCGCACAGTATGCGCCACGGCCGATACAGTCTGGTGTGGTTTGCTGTTGTGAACAACAACGTGTTTGTATGTGCTCCATTCTTGCAATAGTTGGGAGACAACTTAAGAGTTAGCCCCAGCATGGTAGCGAGCCCGGCTACAAATGTTCGGACGTGTAACTCTATAAGGCGAGTAGCTAGTATTTGACTTATAGTAGAGTATGGAGGCTCTAGTGGCTAATGAAAAACCAAGATGAAATTAGGTAATCGAGAATTATTGAAGGTTAGAAGTGCAACATTGTAAACGTACGTCGTTAACCAAATGCCTTTGTTAATACAACATTTGTATGTCACTTTAGTAAACTGGCTTTGCTGAAAGAGAGGAAGAGGAGAATACATTGATCCGCATTTTGTTACAATATTGCATAACAATACGATGCGGTCAATGCAGTTTCTTGTAATAAAGATCTCTGTTATGATGAATATGTTGTTCAAACAAACAATAAGTTCGTCATCATCTCCTCACTCTCCCTCTCTCTGGTTATATATATGTATATATATATATATAAATTATTTTCTTTTCCGATCCGAGAACAACGCCATCACACTATTAGACGAACCCGGCATCTGTCAGTACAAGGAACACCAGAGACGCCTGTACGAGGAGCTAAAGATAGTTTGCAGGGACGCTCCGGAAAACCCTTTAAGCCAACATGACTGGAGCACATTCTTATACGACGAAGCGTATAGCGGCTTACTCGCGGGAGCTATCAACGGCTCCACAAAGGCTCGCCTTCGAGCTGTAGCTGCTAAAGGATCTGGAGCCTGGCTACATGCACTTCCAAATGCCCCACTGGGCACCCTCCTGGACGACGAAACAACCCGAATCGGGGTGGGTCTTCGTCTCGGATGTGACCTAGTCTCCCCTCATGTGTAAATGTGGCCACCCCGTAGACGAATTAGCCCATCACGGGTTATCGTGCATCATGAGTGCGGGACGGCGGGCCAGGCATGCCGGTATTAACGACACCTTCGGCCGAGCGCTTCGGTCAAGTGGTTTCCCTTGCATTTTAGAGCCCCAGGGTCTCTCCGTCGACGGATGGGATGACTCTTAATAAATTACCCACATGAGTTTGAACCGCTAGCGTTCGAGACTTTGGGCGACCCAGGCAGCCTCACTCGCAAACTTCTCCACAGAGTCGCCACCCAGCTGAACCTCGCAACCGGAGACAAGAGATCCGCGGCTTTCTTGAGACAGCGCCTCGACCTCGAAGTCCAACGCGGGAACGCGGCGTCCGTCCGCGGCACGCTGCTGAAGTGGTCTCAACCCACTCTATATGAGATAGAGTAATATTCCCAGTGCACACGTTCTCGGGAGACAATTGTCGCTCCTATATATATATATATATATATATATATATATATATATATATATATATATATATATATATATATTTATATATATATACTAGATTTTTAAGATTTCTAGAGTATATTTGTTAGACGCTTATGACAATTAATAAGTCTTACTTTCACGGAGGTTTTCTATCACGGAAACTCTGAGCAGTAGCTGAGAGGTATTTGACGCGTCATAGAGTGGATGCCACGTACTAAAACTGCGCAGACCTAATTATGTTGTTCCTTATAAAAACAACACAACTGAACCACGTGTGTCATCGCTGTCACGAGACCTATATACAATAGATACATTAGCATAACGTACACAAAAAACACCTATTTTTTCAAATCAGTTGTTAAAGCAAGCCGGAACGCGGGGGGGGGGTATACGGTTTAATGATAGCGTTAGACGGCTCTGCCCTCTGGCTAACCTGCCCCATTTGTTAACAGAACTGGTAGAGCTACCAAAAGAAGATAGAGCGTTACAACGGAAAAACGTGCACAGATTGCCAACTCGTACAATGAAAGGGGAAACTCTGCAGCCTTTCGAGGAAGCCAGCGAGCTTTTCGAGTTTGTGTGTGGTTTCTGCAGAACCAAATAAACTTTATTAATCCCACGACCATTAACAAACTAATGACCAAAATTCCTTCGTTCAATTCCCGTTGTTGATTAAATCTTTTTCAAAGAGTATTCCTTGGGAAGTGTGACATGTGTATTTAGGTGAACATATTTAAAAGCGAGCAACAAATCCGCACCTATGTATATCAATGAGAAGCTGCATTCGTAGTGATGATAGCATGACAAAAACAGAACAGTGACAGATATTCACATGCACTTTCAGTGGGTTGATACAACGTGTTAAGTAAGACGTTTGTAGACAATAGAATAGGTGCAGCTAGAATTTATTTTTTATTACTTAATTTACAATTTGTCGACGTTTTGCATAATGCGCGTAGCCATGACAAGATTGTGCTAGTCTTGCTATAAAAAAGAACACAATCACAGCTTTGTGACAGGTCTTACAGTTCTGTAACCGCCGGTGTCACGAGCGGCGGCGTGTTAGAGGTCTGAGAGGAAAATACCAAGGGATATACGGCGCCAAACTATTGCCGCACTCAGCCTCCTACCTATGGGGTGCCACGATGGCAGTGCCAAAGACTGCCAGTATATCTGGCATTTTTAAAGATATTTGGCTGCAAGGGTCGTTTGCGGGAAAGCTGCCCGGTGCACAGAATGCGTAACTAGAAGGCACATCGCAAAGCCGCAGTCTGCACGTCTCCGGATGAACCGTACTTCCAGGCCTCACTGACACCCGTTTCTACTTCTCGATCTTCGCCTCAACACTGAAGGAGATTAAGAACCAGGGGATATCGCTTTCCGTTAAAGCTGCAGCTTATTGGTTTTGTTGCCGTTCCGTTCGAGCAACCGTGTGCTGTTCCTACCTCGTTGCGCAACTTTCTCGGCTACGACAATGTTCTGAAAGTTGAGAACAGAGACAGATCTCTCATTAGGCGAGCGACTAGCAAGAAGCAACTGTGAAGTAACCGAAGTCATTGTAACTGCAGTTCGTATGCCTGGTCGTCATGGAAGCCATTACCAGCCCTGCATGTGTGAAGATGTTCTTCTCGACGTTTGAGAGAAGACGTTGCTCAAACCTTGTCTACCGACCTACACCATGCGTGAGGTTGCTGTCGATGTTTTTCGTCTGTGAGATGGGTTGATTTGTGCGTGGATCGAATCGATCTGTATGCATGTGCGTCGTGTGCTTGAACGCGCACAAAAAAAGAACAACAAAAAAAGGCATAGAAGGGAAGGCTTTTTGCAAGGAGAAGATTGTTTGAGGCTTCCTTGTGTGTGACCTTTGCGCTTCTTTTTCCCTTCATGGACGTTTGGTTGTCTGTTGTAGTAGCGTTGGCCTTTGGTGTTACTAGTAACGTTGCTTCGTATAGCGCGACGCAGTGGCATTCGCTTGCCTCTTCTTGCCGTGCCGCTAGCATCTAAGTGGACGCTTGACGTCCTACCACTCTGTATGCGAACAACCGACAAGCGTAACCTTAGCGATGGTTGACTATAAAGAATTTTCAAAAAAACCGCTTATATACGTATGTGTAATCGTTTGGCAACAGAGCAAGCAACCTTAACAACACCATGCTGCAATTATTTTTAAATTGCAAGATCTATCAGGTTAACGCAAAGTCCTTACCTTTTTGGTATCGACTCGTTTCGGAGGCTTGCAGCCCCCGCTAGGAAACACCGGCATAGAAAAGGGTCAGAGCTTTTCATGATAAAGCTATTACTGCATCAGACGGTAGTCTCCGCTTTGGCGCCAAAAGCCTGGCTGCTTTCTAAGAAGGCAAAGAAACACAAACTGCTAAATGTGAAAGTGCTAACTCGAAGTGTTTTGCGGTGAGTTCTGAAAAGATTCCAAGGCTACTCTAGCTTGTCGAAACATGTCTACCGTCTTCACGAATGACTCAATCAAAAAACAGATCTGCTCAAATGGTTTGCCAAGTTACGCAATGGGGATTTTAATCTGGACGACGAACACGGATACGGTCGACTTTATTTGCTAGAAGAGGACGTTATAAGCTTTAATACATAACCAATTCCAACGGCTAACACTCGAGAGCTCGCGGAATAAATAGGGGTTCAGAAAAAGTCCAGAAAAGAAGTTGAGAGCAAGCAATCATAGTCAGGGCTTAGTAGAACTTCTGAGCTCTAAAAGGGGGGGTCTTAGAAGTTTGGGAACAAATAATTAGAGCATATGCGCACGAAAAAAAAGCCGATGCAAACGCGTCCACAACTCGTGAAACGGGACAGGGGTAATCTCTTCCAAGACAACGCGCTACTCCATGTGAGTATAGCCAGCCTTAAAAATAAAAGACCTAGGCTGGGAACTTATTAAGCATCCAGCATGCAATTTTAGAGTACAAAGCAGTTCCTGTCTATTAGAGTAATGAATACTCTAGCTTAAGGGTTTGTCCGTTCGGCGTGGCCTCAGTTCATTGTTTTTAATATAAACTTAAGTTGCTATTCAGCATGTATTTGCAGCCTTTCGGCTTTATTGTTTGCGTTTAAACCTAGGAAAAACGGTTGCCGTAGAAACGGAGATCCGTTGACTCATGTCGTCTTGTCTCTGGATGTGTGTTTTCGCTTTTACCAAGAACAAAAACGGCAATAACGTTTGTATCAGCCCAATAATTCGCTTCAGCTTGTTGAATTTTTTTTAGCTAAGAGATTGGTTTGCAGCGCCAGTTATTTTCTTATCGATTTACGATAACGCCCAAGCTTAGCATAGCAGTTTGGGTAGGACACCAAGCACTGCCTGTCTATTAGAGTATTGAATATTCTACCTTCGGTTCTGGTCCGTTTGGCGCCGCCTTCGTCCAATTGTTTTAATGTTCGCTTTAGTTCTATTCCGCACGTATTTGGCACTTCCTTTCGGCTTCATTCTTCGCGTTTAAACCTAGGAGAAACGGTGGCTGTAGGAACGGAGCTAGAGAGTCTGTTGAATCATGTCGTCTCCTCTCCTGCCTGAAGTCTCTGTTATTTTTCCTGCCTGATCGCACACTGACTTTCTGGAGCTTTCTTGCTAGGTGGACTTAGTACCTAGTCAGCGAACAACATCAGAGTGTTAACTTCAAGGAGCAGCACAGAAAAGGCACACAACGAACGACCGAACGCGAACACTTTTCCTGCTTTGTGTCTTTTTTTTCACAGGCGCACTGTGTCTATCGAACCAAAATGTAGACCGAACAAATTTCCTGTCCAACAAGCATTCAATTCATTCAGCATTTGTGCTAATGCTATTCCTTCCTTGCTACATCTTCTATGCACTACTATTATTGTCGAATCGACGGTAGATCAAGAGAGCCGAGAGTAGAAGACACACCCGCTCCTACGCTGAGGGATTTGTTTAATTGCCGGACGGATTCTGTTCTGCAACTGTTGTGCGTAGAACTTAAGCTGGCGTGGTTTGCGCGCTAGCCCGTAGCGTAGTATCAGCGGTTGGTTGGTTGGTCTGTCTGTGGATCGGTCGGAGTATGCCGAGTCACGCATTGAGGCAACTTTTGCAGGCGCCACACACAGATTAAATGGACAAGTTCTCGCGGTCGGATGACGGCACGTGCCCCGATGGCCCGCTCAACGCGTAGGCAGAGACAGCGGCCTTCATTAATCGTTTGCTCGCAATGAAATAAGTGAATACACCGTATATGTTTGTATATGCAAGCATGTAATATGTATGTATATATATATAAATATATATATATATATATATATATAATATGTATGTATATATATATAATAATATATATATATATATATATATATATATATATATATATATATATATATATATATATATATATATATATATATATATACATATATAGCAACAACAACAACGGCGACGGCAGCATGGACCTGCTACAATACATTTGGCACAGCAATGACAAATAGGGGTGTATTATACGACATGCATGAGCTCTCACTCGTATAGCGAGCTCACTGCGCCCACATAGGCGTTTGGTTTGCGCTGACAGGTCTCAAGACTTGCTACATAATGCGCGATTCATACTCGTCGATAGTGGGACGAGCTAGGAGAAGCACGATAATTAATAGCAAGATTATTGTATCGGTGGATGTTAATCTTGGAGTAATTGTGGGTGTAAATTGGTCGCTCCTAGCAGTGCGTTGATTCCCCGGTTACTATTGTCGATATTTTCTTATTGTGCTTTTGTTGTTGTTAGGTTACAGGTGGTTGCTATTGTTACTTTTGTTGCTAGTGTTGTAATATTATGGTTGCAGGTGTTGTTACTGCTTTGTTGTAGATTTTAGATGCCGCTTAATTAGACGGTGCATTTTCGGTCGAACTGCTGATATTGCTGCTCCTGTCTGGTGGCGATTGTGTTCGATTAATTTTAATGTTGTACCACTGGTGCTCATTACTGCAGGTCTTTCGCACAGTTAAAATGTGTCTATTTTTAATATCTGTTTAGAGACGTTATCCCATATATTCACGCAGGCACAGCAAGTATTTCACAATGTCTCGATGCTGTAGTTGTAATCGAACCGCATTGCAAACATTCGAAACTCACTGGGCCTTTCTGCAAATGGCCACTATTGGCAATTGACGATTGCAGGACAACCCGAACGGCATCCCGATATCGCTGCTAACCGGAATCGCTCTGGACGACTTCTGCGTCACGCCTGAAGGTCACACCGTGCCCATGTCCCACCTACACAATCGGCTCGAGTGGGAATGGAAGCAGTACGCGTTTTCGGCGCAAGACAACGCCCTTACGCTGAAGCCGTCCCACGACCTCGATTTCTGGGTCTACGTCCTCTCGGCCATGTTGAAAGGCGCACCATTGGTTCTGCCCCCGTGCTCGATCCGCGGTAAGTTGCCAGCCCCTTTTATCACCAGCAAGGACCGACGACTGTCATCGTCATAGCTCGCGTTACTCAGAAAGATACGACGTGGTTGTATATTACATATATAGCCCGCGTGTCCTCTAAATTTAACGAGGTGGAAAGGCAAATACCCGATAATTAATAATGAGAACGAATAACGAAAAGTCAACACAATTATCATAACATCTCATCGCTCAATATACCCGCTATCTCACCGCAGTGCCTGACTGCTGGTCGAAGCTTTGGGTTCCAGGTTACCTAATGGTTTGCACGTCCAGAAACCAGCATCCACCGTAGTGAATAATTTTAAGCGAGCGTTAGTTTTTTTCCGCTCATTTCCGATGGTAATATTTTGAATCGGAATTTGAAAACATTGTTTCACAATTACATTTAGACTATTCTATTTGTATACTTTTATTAAAATTACCTAAAGGCAGCAAATTGTCGAGAGCAGACATTATTTTCCATAGCTGTAGGCACTACTAGATCGATTAGTCAATAGATTGACAAGGAAAACAACGCACGACATTGTTAAATGTAAGGAGAGGGAGAGGAAGAATAACCCATAGAAATTTCTTCATGACGGTAGCGCTTCTGCCAGATTCCACATTGTCTCACATACGGCGCAGGCTTCAAAAACCTTCCGAGACTATTCCGAGTGTTACTAGACTTTGTTAGACTTTGCCCACTCAGGGCAGCATGAAGCGTATGAGCATCTGGTGAGCGTACGTTATAAAGGAGAGATAAAATACGCTGTTAGGTATTTTATTCATCTATGACGTAAATTAGAGCTGGTATACGTTGTTATGAATTTTATTTCTCCATACGTACAAATACGTAAAGAGCAGATGAAATACGTTTGGTTACGTTGAACCCACAAGAGCGACAAGCGGCGACACGTTTAGAAAACAGCTCACACGAAGTAATTGGACATTTCTTGGGATCGGACGGTTCCGAGTTATGGACGAGAAAACTGCAAGCAGCCTGTGTAAGCCACCGTCAATGTAAGGACAAAAAACGCTCATTCTGCTGTTTCCGAACTTAGATGAGCGGAGCACAGACAGATCCAAAATAAAAACTCTAAGCTTCCTAGGAAGAGAGAAAGACATCGAGAAAACGAGAATGAGAGAGAGAGATTGACTATCCACTTTCTATGACTTTCAATACCTCCTATACCCGTAGACAAGTTTCTTCTCCACCAGCTTATTATAAGCTACTAGGTCATGAGAAGCTGGTAAGCCGCAGCAGCTATCGTGTCTAGGAGACAGAGGAAAATGCAGACGACGGCCACCGTTCCAACAGGTTGGAATGGGAAAACGTTCACGAGACATCGTTAGCCCATGTGTCAGCACCAGGTTGACGGTAAACTCGCGATTTGTCAACCGACGACGACGACGACAACGTTTGACAATTATCTGCAATAAATCGGCGATTTCGTAAGAAAATTAATACAAAGAAGCGGTCGTCCTAATTAGACGCAGCTCGAGCTCTGTCTGGCCGCTTGTCAAATGAAGTTGCCCGTGCTGCCCAGCTGATACCATTGGTGGACTCGGTAGACCAATTCAAAGTCAGCTACAGAACATTCAGTAGAGCAAATATCAAGCAAGACAACGGTCTGAACGGTTCTCTTTTCCCACACTGGTGTGGTATTCATTTCTTAAAACTCGTTGTTGGCTCTTTCACCGAGCAATGCCGAGCATCACTGGACGACCGACAGGAGACATTCTATTAGACAGTTGCTTATGTGTTTGACCGAAGACACGACATCGAATACAATGGACAAGTGACTAAAATCGACACCACATCTGAGCGTTTTTCCAGTTCCAAGCCCGTGTTTACAGGGCCGAAATGAGATATGCCGCTTTAACGACCTGGACCTGTTAATTGTAGATTTAGTTGTCTTTCAATTTTTTTGTCTGTATGTAGGACACCTTTTGTCTGTATTGTAGGACAAATGTCTGTATTTTTGTCCGAAGGTGTATATAATAGAGACGTAAACTTTGTCGCGATTCCACCGCACCGCAATGTTGCGACAGCGAAGTTTCTAAAAAGGTGTTAAAATCGAAATCGGCAAAAGTATTGGTACTTGTAATGCTTATATATATATATATATATATGATCACGGCAAAACCGTGAATTGTTGCCACAGCCTTCCTCTTCCCCTTAGCACTGTGACACCCGGAGGGTAGAGAAGTATCTTATCTCGGCGATAGGTGTTGCTACAAGGCTCTACGAGTTGCCAATTAAAGTTCGACTAGATATACTTGAGCCTAGCAATTTACTAAGCTGCACCGAGACCGTTCGTCGTGTGTGCGAATGCACGTCGTCGCGGTAATTAAGACTAGCTACGCAGGTTGCGAATTAAGACGCGCGATCGCTGCTATCCGCGCATCGTCGGGTCTAGTCGGTCGTTGGTTGAACATTGAACTATATGAGCACCGAACAAAGAGCTCGTATTCGCGTGGGCACCAAACGATTTGTCAACCGGGTTATGCATCTATTTTATAGTCGTCATCTTCAAGGTACCACCACCATAGCACTGTCCATAGTGCTATTGAATATAGTAATAATGATAAATCATTTGGGGTCTGGCCAGAAGAATGGAAGCAACGACGGGGCACCAGCGCGAGGGAGAACACCTGAGACAGCTTCTGTTTCGCGCGGGGTGTAGAAGTCAGTGCCCCTTCTATAATCGGCGCCATGGATGAGCAGCTAAATAGTAGCACTTATTTGAATCGAGGCGATACGTTGGAATTATACAACTGTATGCTGATAACACAAATTCGATTAATGAAATAAATATATATGCGCCTGCAAATAATAATATTAATAACACATAGTCACATAGATAGCAAACAATTACCCTAATGATTCATGTGTGTCTCGTTCCAATATATATTCGCTGTACTTAATAATTGCCCGTACAAAAATACTGTATAAATATATTTATTAGTAATAAATCAGCACAACGACATGAGTATATATATATATATATATATATATATATATTTACAGACGATTACATACAGACCCAGTTGCTATTACGTCGTATATATCGACTTGAAGAGTTCTGATAGATATTTATAAAAAAATAATATTTATTTAATTTAACAAAGGTTTTCCTTTTAAATAGCTGCAAATAATTAACTTGTGCCACCTTAATTCCCACTCTTTGAAAGAAAATTAAAACGCGTCTTTCGGAAACGAGTTGAGTTGCTTTAGCTTTTCTTTATCTCCTCAATTGCCTCCAAACGTTGTCTCTTTATAATTATTTATTAGCGGCAACAAGAAAAGCGAAGTCCAATCCAGCGAATAGGAAGGTTGCGGTAATATAAAAATTGAATTTGTCATTAAATAATCCGAAATCATTAAAGATGTGTGGGCCATTGTGTTATCGTGATGGAGGATCCATAAGTTGTTTCCTCAGAGTTTAGGCCTCTTGCGCCGGACTTTCTCGCGCAAACTTATTAAAAGTTCGCGCCAATTTGCCCTAATTGGTCATAGAACCACGTGCCCAGCTTTCGTAGAAGATGATTCCCGTGCAGAGAACAACAGTCACAAAACCTTAGTGTTCTATATGAAAAACAGTTTTTCGGGCTGACTTTCAGCCAACAATTAACGTCCACGGGATTGCTTTCGCATCTTCAAAAGACGGACCCCATGAATACAAATGTGCAACGACAGAGATCAAAACCGTGCACCTCCGGTCGCAAGGCGCACGCGAATGCACTACGCCACCGGGCTTGCCAAGTGTTGCATATGCTCTGTCTGAATACCTTCAATCGATTGTCTCGTTGAATGCATCACTGGAAGACTTTATTCTCGATTCCGTGATCATGTACCCATGATTTATCTTCTGTAATCACTCTCTAAAACAGTCCAGTGTCTTCTGCTGCCGCCTGAAGGCGTATTCAATTATTTCCCGACGAGCGTTTATTTGCTTGAAATTTAACATTTTTAGAACGAACTGCCAGTCTTTAGACGCGCAAAATATCAGCCAAGACTGTTACAACTTATCCATAAGATATTTTCATTTTCTAAGCTTTTCCATAATCGTAATTCAGTGATTGAGTGCGATATCACGAACTTTCTATCGTGTTGTTCACTTGTTGAAACCAAACTCGGACATAAAACGTCACCATGATTAGCCAGTGTGTAGCTGATAATTTGTGCTTCTAAGCAAAATAAACCAGAAGACCTTGGAGACAAGCAATAGGCACGCAAAGCCGACGTATTTTTCATTGTTCAGTATAGTCCCTTTGAGATGCAACACATCTTCTTCAATTCGTACACAACACATCTTCTTCAAATCGTTTCCGGAGATATCTCGTGAGATTTCCAAACAAGTAAAAACGGGCCAGAAGAGGTGCTTGACAATTTGCAACTTTAGTTCGTGTAATTTCACCATGGCAAAATGAGACGTGTAAGGTGGAGCATTGTCGCCGTGAAATTCCACAGTCATCTTCCGCACCGCGGGCCGTAGTGATGTGATACGTTCCTTCAGCTGGTCCAAAAGCGTTGCGCAGAACTCCTCAGTCATCGCTCTTCCTATAGAACGCTAAACTATTTATTATTAGAGTACCTTTTGCGTCGAAGAAAACGGTCGCCAAAACCGTTTCGGTCGTGATGTGCCTCCTTAACCTGATGGCCTGGAGGCGTTTCGCCGCATGCAGTCTACTCCCCGGCAGTATCTTCCCGTTTTGGAGTGAAGTAGTGAATCTAGGTCTCGTCGTCAGTTACAAGTCGGCCTAAAAAATCCCATGAATCTCGATTAAAAAATCCCTCCTTTCTCAGTTGTTACCTCAGCTAATGCCCATCTCGTCCGCTGCAGCTTTAATCGGCAGTCAGCCATAAAGCGTTTTTGGCATATAATTTGGCGTTCATTTTCGTTGCTTTCATTTCCAGTTTTGGTCTCAGCACGGAACTCGCTCGGAGACTAAAACCGAAAATGCTTCTGCCCCGTTGTCACTGGAGAGCCTGACATGTTACGGTGCGTGACTTGCTACAGACGCAATTCGTAACCAAATTACATGAGACTTAGAGTTGTGTTATATCACCGAAGAACGTCTCTCTCTCTCCGGCGCTGTAATCAGCATGAGCTTTTTGAAATTATAGACAAGCGACGCTACGAACGCCTTGATCTGCCTAGTATAACGCGTCATTGTGTAAACACCGTCTGTAAGTTAGATTTTGTTTCATTCAGCATTTTACTAAATTTTTTTCACAAAATTCGGCGCATTCGGCGCCGTTAACCGGACACCTGTTTGAGGCTTGCTGTTTAAAAGCGGCGTCAACATTAATCAGGTACACATTGCACAGTCTAAACGATATTGCACAGCTCGGAGCCTATCGAGTGTACACGAAGCTCCTCTTTCCGGGCTCTACACGAGACGCGGTGCGTTGCGCTGCCTCTTTCGAACAAACATGGGTGAGCATTATCTTTCGGGAAGCTATTAGGACGTTCCGGCGTGGAGCTATTTGTGGAGCCTGACGAAATGGGGAAGTTTTAATTTCCGTCCTACTTTCTTTCCGAGGCGCCGATGTTCTCCTGTGTCGCGAGATGGCTGCACAAAAACCCCAAAAAAATATCGTCCCAGAGGACAGGAAATTGTCGGTGTGAAACTACGACTACGCACTTACGGCCGGAAAGCAGCAGAGTTAAACACAAGTTTGGTCGCTTCTAAGTTGGTCCTACATTTAATTTTTTTTTCAATTACGAGAGGGATATCGTGGATTTTTATTGGACAAAAAAATTCAAATCATTAATAACTCGAACAAGCCGATGTCCATATAAAACAACAACGCAGTGCCTTAGAAAATTATAAAGTATATTTGAAACATCAATTATGCAGTGCGGTTCGGTTTTGATCCGCATGCATGAACGTAACGTGCAGCTTAGATCATTCTGCTGCGTAGGAATTCTATATCTAATAGGCTTACTTTACATCCTGTAAAAGCGCCGCCCTGACATAAGCTCCATTTGATTTACTTATGTTGAAGCCTCATCCATGTCGTTCAGTTCAAAGTACGACTTCTACAGCTACACGCTACGGCGACCACATATTATATGCCTAGAATTAATAACAACCTCCTAAAAAAAATTATTTTTAGTACGCTCCAGATTGGTTATTTGTAATAAAATAAAGATAAGTCCCTTTTTCAACCTTTAAGGAAAATGCATTTGCGCGCTCCTTATTGTAAAGGATTCCATAAGGTTGACTGGCTACTCGCAAGAGCCCACTTTTTTAATTGGGGGTGAGTTATATTACCCCCGTTCTTCGTATGCAGTTTTCTCTATTTGCAGTTCTGCATAAGAGACTGATCCCAAAACTTCCAATACGCAGCGAGAGGTCCTTTAGTATACGAAGCATAGAATATGTCCTTGCTAGATGAAAGGAATATTGAGTCGGTGGCGGTCACTTTTGCCGAACTCACAACAACAACATCTCTCAAAGGTGGGTTGGGTGCCGTCCAGCTCACCCAATACATCACATTACAAAGGTACGGATTTGCCTACTTTGCTAGCTAAATATAGCGCTGAAGCAGACGTGCCGGGCTCGGCATCTGCGCCGAATGACGGCATTCTATCGACCATCGTGCGATTTAACTCAAAGCGAAACGTGCGAACGAATTAATGCAGTGCCCTTCGAATTGCCTCAAATACCCTTCGAGCTGCCTCACTTAACGTTCAACTAACTTCTTGTCTGTATAGGTTCTCATTCTCTCAGAGTACCAGTTCTTGCTCGAGCTATCGAGACCTTTTCTCCGTGAGATAAACGGAGTTTTGTGGTACTACAGCGTTCTCTACTATTCCACGTAGGGAAAAGGAACGTCGTGAAAGCATATAGGGGATGGAGAGCAACGGTAACGAGAACAACACTCCAACCTGTAACCAGCCGATAAACACGCGGATACAGCCGTGCCGCCTTAAATGAGAGTTGATAAGGCTGCGTGCGCTCCGGTACGATGGAGCGAACTAATTTGGCGACACGCAGGATCTTCAGGATCACTTGTTGTGCCCACATGTTCCAGTGGACACCTAGACTAGACTCGCGATACCGTTAGATTAGCATGCGCTACGTTAGGAGCAAACAACCTTTATGTTCTGTCCAAAAGCGAGGCCGCTGGAAGATGGGCCGATGCGATGATTACGCATTATGAATGTTATGTATGAGGCGTGATTGAGCAAAAGTCCAAGGAGTCTCTACACGCTAACGTAGACTCGCTCGATACCGCTGTTCAATGATTTATGTCGAGATATTTTGACCCGGGCTCATATGCGCTATAGATCTCGAATTGAAAAAAAAGTGATCAGCGTGAGCGGGAGTTAGGTTTAAAGAAAAGTTCGTCAGGAGTTCCCTTGTAGACTTTTGCGAAAAGCTTCATCTAAATATCTATTTTCATTTAGGTACGGGCTCAATAAGGGGCGACATAGTTCGCACACGTTTTAGGCGGAGCACCCTTTATAATGCAAGCCTGAGTAGAAATGTACATAAATAATGGTAACGCTTCCGTTAGAGCGTGAACACAGTGCTGTTTCCTGTGTTTGTGTAAAAATGTTCTTTGAATACACACTTCTTGATCTATTCAGACCGTGTGCTTGGCATAACATATGAAAATTTACAATGCATCAACGGTGTGTGTTTTTAGCAAAGGCTCGCGTCAGCCAGCTGCTTCTTCAAAGCTGTTTTCATTGTTTAGGTTATGTTGCTATTTGCAGTCGTTGGATTGTTGTTTCTTGTTACTACTTATTGTTGTCGTCTCGTAGTTCCTGCCGGCATTGCTTTACCAGTTGCTTCTTTTGTTATGCGGTTGCTGTTGTTGCTGTTGTTGTTGTTGCTGTTGTTGTTGTTGTTGTTGTTGTTGCTGTTGTTGTTGTTGTTGCTGTTGTTGTTGTTGTTGCTGTTGTCATTGTTGTTCATGGGGGCGGCAGTGGCGCTTGTTGTGCTATTATTGTTGTCGGCAGAGTTGAGCTCATCTGCCGGATTTGGTGAGGCGTCTGAACTCTGAAAATGGCACGAGGTCACGATTCGCTTTCTCGGAGTCCGGTTACGAGCGAGTGGCTGCGGCCGTAGCACAGCACGCAGCAACTGGCGGTTGGTTAGCTTCACTGAACTCTTCATCTCTGGAACGGAAGGCGTCGAAGTGGCTTCCAAGGTCTCATTCATGCCTATTCTTACTTTGCGCAGTGGCCTCACTCAATGACCGTTCTCTGCCTATCTCTCTCTCTTTCTCTCTTTCTCGCTCTTTTACTATGTGAGACTAAACGTGTCAGCAGTTCTCAGAGTACTAGACCACTCGTAGTAACAGCTGACTCTCAAGGAGCCTTCACCAACTACGATCTTCGTTGAGTCTATGTATGGAGTATGCTGTGTACGAGTTCTATGGATATACGCAACGAAACACACAAACACGCTCGCTTACACAAATACCTATACCCGTTTTTGTTCTATTTAAAGTGCGCCAAGTCTCAAGACGGACACCAGTAGTGCTGTTGCTACCGAGAGTATATTTTTGACCGTGTGTTTTAAATTCAATTGGATTAGTTTCTCGTCGGCGTGGTTTTCGTCGTCTTCGTAGTAGTTATATATAGTTGCTTTTGCTGCTGGTGTTTCTCTGGTTGTATTGTTGTTGTTGTTGTTAGTGTTGTTGTTGTTGTTGTTTTTCTAGTACTAGGGAAATATAGGGAAATCATCGCGAACATAAGCAGTGCCCTTTGCAGCACAAAAGTAACACTGGTTAACAAACCAGTCGGAATTCTTGCACCAGCTCCACAGCTTGTTTGCTGAGGCTGACTATCATACTCGCTGCACATGGCATACAGCGTATCAGTTAAGCATTGTTGAAGCAGTTATAATTTTTTGCTTCCAATTTCTTATTGATAAATAGTATTCGTGGCCAATACAACAACAAAAATCTCCCTAGTCTACAGCACGCGTACACCCTTCTCCTGATATGTCTGCTTGGCCATTCGCTTAAATTCGGAGCTGCGCAGCTGTCCTTTGTACACACTGCCGCCTCAAAACAAAAATAGCTCTGAACCTTCGAAAGCAGGGTCGGGTTACTACTAACTACGACGACTACCACTACTACTACTACCCGACAGTAGCGTTCGACTACATCGTTTAGATCCGTAGCAGGCGAGCTTGCCAATGTACTAGCAGAATGCATATGAAGTTTAACGAGTGTAAAATAAATGCATATGAAGTTTGACGAGCACGTCGGGCCGCTTCCTCGTCTCGCGCATCCCTCCGGCAACATACACGCATATGGGGGTCAGGAACTTGCAGGAAGTGTCTCGTTTATTCGTCGAGGCTAGGCTAGATGACTCGGCATAGGCCGTGACTGCTTCGTTCTGACAAATGACAGCAAACGATGACGACCATCAACGAAGTGTTGTAAGTATGACATCCCCTTCATTTGTTCGTGCCGAACACGTTGCAAGCTCTTGATGAGTTAAATAATGAGTTGCTGTCAGTCGAAATGCAGAGGGAAGTAGGTGAGTGGTTTATCGGAACGAAATGTTCAGCAACGCGCTGGAACTCTGCGCAAACGTTCAGCAACAACGCTAGTTTCCGCAGCAACGATTCCAACAATATGGAAGCGCTTTCAACGACATGAGAGCGCTTTCAACAACGTGTGAGCGCTTTCAACAACATGAGAGCGCTTATATTACAGAAACGACATTGGCCCTGCTCAGGGTGGCTGCCCTTCGCAGCACCCCAACGTCCTGACTCTCCACTGGACTATCTATCGACATCAGTCTCGTAAGGACTTGGCCACCTTGATCAGGGCTCGAAGTCGAGCCGCCAGCAAGCCCCACACAACACTGTGTCGACAGGGCTATCGACAGCATGGTCTCTCTCAGGTAACGATCTGACAGAGGTAGATCGTACACATACTTACCGGGCCGCAGCGTATCCAAATAGTAACAACAAGTCAAGTCAATACAGAGACTGGTTGTTGAGGTGTGCAGAGGTTGAGGCTTGAGCACCCTATCTGGTGGACGCCTGGTTGCGCCTTTGGAACAATAGTTCGTTTCTCTGCGGCAACGTCAACGACATAGCAACAACAACAACGACGACGTCAATTACTGCTACGTGCATAGGGCTTCAAAGGATACACTAACGGTGCGACAACCTGTCATGAAATCGGGCACGACAGATACATGGAATGTCGCTGTCGCGCGGGGCGTATGTAAACAAAACAACTTAGGACATTGCATATCCACCTATTGTACGAGGACAAATTGAAAGGTGCCTCCCTTGTTGACTAAAGCGGAACTCAAAAAGGCCAGATAAACTGAGAAGCACGGAGGCGGAAGAGGGCGGGAGAGAGAACGAGGCAGATCGCGGACAGGCATTGTAGGCTTCATAGACCGATTGCAGCGCATCAGCCGCAAGCCGCTAGGCCGAACGCTAGTCTACCTACACTCACGGGTCGCGTGTCCTTTATTGAGCATGCGCCCGGCAAAAAAGTGAGGCACAGAAGAGGCGGGAAACGTTGGATAGAGGGTATTAAATGAAATAAGTCTGTAATTAAACGGTATTCGTCTAGTTCCAGGATCTTTTTTTCGCAAAAGCAAGATCCTAGTAATATCCGTTTTTGTCCTGGGCTTCTATGACTGCAGCTAAACAACTGATTAAAGCAACGAAAACATCTACTGATTGTAAAGGCCGAACGTTTCGTGACAGTGTTAACGTACGTTGCCAGCTTTCATAATGTGATAGTGACAATGAGGAGTTTGATGGTATTGCACTATCTCTTTTGATTGAGACATCTGTGAGACAACTTCGTTTTTTAGACTATTAACCACTTCGGCATTCACCGTGTCTAAAACGAAAGCCAGGAAAACCGATTTAAGACTGGCCGGTCAACTAAGCCACCTTGCTCAGTGTCTTAGTGGAACGCACCACAGCATCTGGAATTGGTACTAATGCTCTAGCTTTATTATTTAAATCATAAACAACATCTATATTACCATTGACAATCACTCACACTGTCTCTTCGTCTCGGTTCTGCTTAGAACTCTTGTCGTTTTAATCACAGAGCCAAACTTGTTGGGTACAAAGCATCCCAGCCTTGTAGAAACAGTATGAAAGGTTTTGCTTGTGTGCGCGTTCATAAACGCTGAGGCCTTGTATTATAGTGCTGTACGCACCACAATTACTCGACAACACCAGATACAAAGACGCCCACTGTGTAATGCTGTCCCGATGCATTTAAGTTGGCGGCGTTCGTACAAAGTTTACAAACCTGACAGAGAAACGTACTCGCCAATGGTGTCCCTAATGTAAATGAGGTAAATGTAAATGAGAACGACCGTACGCTGGTACGTGTCGGCTCAGATCAGCAGGGCGTTCCGCCATGTCGCCTGTCAATAATACCGGCTCGTCTACAGCATTGTCTCAAGAGGGCATAATCTGGCGTGCGTACTGGCAAGGTACAAATGTACAAGGTCTCAGTTGTTACCAGAAAAAACCAATAGTGTTTATACGTTTAGTGCTTAATTCGTCAATAGTCTAGCATTTCAGCTACAAACTCAACTGCCCCTTTCAACTGTTAATTGTACAGACATAATAATTCCTCTCAATTAGAGATTATCTCTCTTGTTCGCGAAGAATGATTTATTTCTCCTTCATCTTTGAATCGGGTTGAGCACCGTTCTGCTGCTACAATCATCGTCTGCAAATGCTACCTTGGCAAGTCTAGTATGAGCAAGCTATGACTCGATTAAACGGTTGAGACAAAGTGATGGCATATAGTAGTAGTCCCCATTGAAGTAATAGTCTCCACAGCCGTGCAGAGAGGAATCACATGTAGGGCCGGGCCCTGAGAGGTTTCAGCCCAATGTCGAACCTTAATCACCAATCATGGTCTCACACATGAACGTGATTCCACTGTTCCTCGTTAGAAACTATATTACCTATGGACATTTAGTGCAAAAGCCCGAGGGTGGCCTAACCTTGCCTTTACCTCAATCTACTCGATTGCATGTCTCTCTATCCTGTGGTCAGATGGGGAACGTCAAGCAGACGCGAACAGCTGTGGACTCATGCAAGTCTTCTAATTTGGCCGGAAATGCCCGCCCCGAGCCATTACGGCCTTCCAGATCTATCAGATTGCCCGTCACCCTGCTTTGCAAGACGGGGCTCCCTGTGCCGGACTTAATCAAGAACTTCATTGGGCTGCGAACGCTATGGGAACGTTAGGCAGCAAATCGCCCGGCTTCGATACCGTCCAAAATGTAGCGTAGCTCGGACGGAGCTCTAGCTTTTCACTCTAAGCTTAAGCTTTTCACTCCTTCTATGTCAGAAGAGAGTTGCGCTTTGCAGAAACATGTCATCCATTCGTGCGTCTCTATTTTTCAAGGCTAGACCTATCTCAATGTGTGTGCTATGCCGCACCTCGACGTAGCATTAATGCTAATAGATCCGCTTAAGGGGTAAAATCTAAACAACATCTTTGAGAACTTACTGCCGTTTTATATCGGGCATTCAGCATAACATGTATTCTTCGTATAGCATGGTTCTACAAATAGCCATCGAACCGATAACGAGCTGGAACACCGAACGTTAATACGCGGACTTTGGCAGAGAAACTGACGACTAGGGAAACACTGTCGGGGTAGTAGAGCCGTTTAGCATGAAAACTGGCAAGCCACATAGGGGTAGTTGCAAATAACTAGCGTAATTATTTAAGACAACTGTTACTGCACTATGTAGGCCGAAGGCCAATATTTTAGTTGGTGCCACGAGATAATAAATCAACCTAATTTTCTCAAATTGAATATATTCACATACGGCGGTATTAGATGTACCTTCGCGTAAAACTACTCTACTACAGTTTTCTTTATATATATATATATATATAAGATGGACAATTGGAGGAGACAACCACTTGGGGGCAATTGTTTACATTCCTTTATGAGTTAAATAATATAAATAAATTGTAATACATATATAATATTGTCACTATTGCAAGTTATGGTCCACTGCAATACAACCGTATCAACCAGTCTATCAAGTCAGTGGACGGACAGGCCAAAATGTTGACCAATAGACGACAGGCGACCCGTTTGCGAGCTTCGTCAGTGAGTCCGAAGTAGGTTCCTTCATTAGCCCGCCCGTTTGCTTACTCTGGTCTCGCAGCCGCGGGGGGGGGGGTGTATGGGGTATGGGGCGCTTTCGTCTTTTCCCCTCATGCTCTGGATGGAGAATTACAGCGACGACCACTAACGACAACGACAACGCTGACAAGGATGATAACAGTGCCTCACTTCGTAGTGGTCCGCGGCCATAGTCGCAGCAGCACCAGCAGCAGAATCAGAAGGCAGGACCCGAAAAGGTGATAGACCGAAACGGGAGCCCTCGATGGATGACTGTCTACTGGCTCTGCTGACGAAGCGACGAACTGACGAAGCGACGAAAGCGCTGCTCTCCCAGAGCTTACCGCCGCCTCTGCCGCGGAAATTCGGGGGTCCTGCCTCAGTTTTCGGAGCCCCAGATTGCCCTCATCGTTCTACAGCCGCAAAACAACAACAACAACAGCAATAGTAATGATGAACGCCACATCCAAACATAGGTAGGCTAAGTTTGGCTAAGCTACCCTTCAACTGGGTCGACGAGCCCACTGGTAACCACCGGGCCGCTGGTACAACCGACACGCTATCTGTTCTCGCGCAGGTGAACAGACGGAACCCGGGAAGGGATGCGGGGTGTGTGTGTGGGGTAATCCAAGGCCATGTCCGCCTCATAAACAAAGATCTACTGAAGAGTACCAGGCGACACAGCCGAGTCAGATGTAATCGTATGTCGATTTTTCGGTCTCTTCCTACTGCCACAGATAGAGCGGAACCTTATTAACTTCTCTCTTTTATATGGTCGCTGAACATAGCACCAGTACTAAATGCACGGATTGCAAACAAGTAACGCCTAATTAATGTACGAACTGGTAAGGTGGCTGCGAAAATCGGGTGTTTTATTGTGTGTCCCAACTATTATATTTCTTTTTTACTCTTCAGCAGTGGTAAACGATAATTAAATACCCGCTCTTTTGTTGCAGTAATTAAAGTAGTAGTACTAACTAGTGGTCGTTGTTCTCATTGCTTATGTTATTAATTATATTGCTATTGCCACTGGGACCGTTGATTATAATTTCGGCACTGCCAATTGTTCTGTTTTTTTTTAAATGCCATTGCTGATATTATTAGTGATATATTTTCAATTGGTTATGCCGCTCGTGCCGAACTATTTCTATTGTGTTTGCCTTCTAGCTATTCGTGTTCTCATGAGGTGTTTATGCTAAACATACTATAGTCGTGTACCACCAACTAAACCTTATTCATAAAGCTTTTGGTCAAGTGAGTACATTTTGTATTTGGTGTTGCTCATGCATTATTTGGTCACCCCCGCGGTCGTCGTAAACGACCCTCCTGACTGGCGCGAAATTGCATTTTCAGTTCCGCTCGAGTTGGCTGTCTAATGCCAGTCCAAAAAACGTCTCTAGATTTCACTCTTTTGCTGCAACACGAACAACGGCGTGAAAAAGTTCCTTCATGTCACAATGTTCAGCTCTCCAGAAGAGAGTTCTTTGCGCAATATTATGTACAAATACACACACACACACACATATATATATATATATATATATATATATAAAAGCTCCGTTAAGTATTTTTTAATTGAACAGGGCTTCTGAAAAGTTTTATTTCGAAGTGAAAATGATATTTCTAAAATCCGTGACACTGGTGCTGTAGCCTGAGATAGGAGCAAAAAATATGCATTTGCGAGACAGCCAGTCCTTCTACTAAGGACGTCGTCGTGTTTGTAAATGTCTGGTTTCTCTGAAGAACATATAACGAAGTAGATGCGACATGGTCGTTTAGAAAGGAATTTACAAAAAGTGAAGTTCTTTCATTAGCTTTCGCATATAATATTTCAAAATCTTAGCTTTACCACCATTCAGAGCGCTCAAAGCTAACACATTCAGGCAAATGCGCATTTCATGACGATCATTTTGATATAAATTCTACGGCGGAGCATTTGCGGAGTAATTAAGATTTTCTGGTGGGCATGTCGAGGTTGAGTGCATGCACAAATGATCTAGAGTGGTTTATCTCATGGAAGAGGTCATTTATGCTTCATTGTTTGCAAAGTCTTTTGAAACGACCATGTCCCATCTTCTGGCAGACGTTATGTGTTCTTCAAAAATAGCATAATTTTCTCGCAAACACGACAATGTACTCGGTTAGGAAGACTAGTTGTCTTGCAATTGCACATTTTCTGTTTCTATGTCGGACAGCAACACCAGTAATTTCACTCTCATTCCGAAACAAGACTTCTCAGTGACTATGTTTCATTGAAAAATGTATTTACTTTAAGGAGCTCTAAAGTTCTTATCGATCTTAACATATTTCGGAGAGACGATATATATAAATATAAATATATATATATATATATATATATATATATATATATACTGACGAGAACGACGGCATCGTTTTCGTCAACAACGTTCGGTGTAGAGCCTAAGAACTGACTGAAATACGTATGCCGGTCGTCTATCTATACGCTATTCGTGATTACAGGCAACTACCTGGAGATCGCCGATTTCTGCAGCGAGAAGAAGGTCAGCCACCTGTTTCTATCGCCCGATGAGCTGTCGGATCTAGCCACCTACTTCAAGGTTACGACTCCTCTCGCCAAGCACATCTTTCTCAAGAGCATCAAACGCATCACCTGCTCTGGAGACACCCTGCCTCTGCGGAGCACCTACCAAGACCTTATGTCCTCGTTCTCCGGCGTCGATACTGAGGTAGTGTAACCGCAGTCATTTCAATAATGATCGCCCTAGCACACTGGCCTATGTACAAACGGTCGTCGTAGCGGCAGGAAGGCTGCTGACGCACTTGAGCACACGACTGACTACTGGATGATTGATACACATGCTTGTGAGGTGCAATGCTCAATATATATATATATATATATATATATTCACATTTTTCTGTGACCCTTAAACTTAATTATAAATGCATAATTTATATATATATATATATATATATATATATATATATATATATATATATATATATATATATATATATCAACTAATTATGCATTTATGATTAGGGAAATGTCAATATATATATTGGAAGCCGCTTCGAATCCCGAAAGCACAACAACTCCCGTTCTTTCGTTTTTTTAAGTCTTCACTATACTTTGACTATAGTGCGCAAGTATTATATGTAAATTGAGGACGTACGACCCGCTTAGCGTACATTTTCACTGACTTTGGCACGTTTATTCTTCAGTAACGAAATAGCTGGTCAGTGCATCCGTTTTGCTGCCTGTGGCCTTGTATATATATATATATATATATATATATATATCACCCCGGCCTTCTAGTATCTAGTGCACTATTTATACAAAGCTTCTCTCAAATAAAGATCTTGTTTAGGTCAAATTCCGTCGTTACTTCTCCCGTTGCCACGAGCCCTTCGACGAAACGCAAACAATCGACGTAGGCTAGGCACTTTACGGCAGTTTGTTTGCTCACTTCAATATTATTATTATTTTTGTTGTTATTATTGGGAACGCTCGAAATGAGTGCAATGCGCGCATTCTATTTGTTTAGCTTTTGAGCAGCCTCTTTCGTTCTCACCGAACTACTACGGCCCATCCACAGCTTCTTATTAACAAATAGGACATACACGCACATAAAATACATTCATTGTCTAGCGGAATCGTTTGTTGTTGTTCTTCAGCTATGAAGTTTTTGTGTTTTACGAAAATTGCACCACGATTACTCCAAACAACACAGATACTGGACACTTGAATTAACCATTATTGCTCGCTGCCTACGTATAAAGTCGCAATTGTCTAGAAGTGTCTTACTTCGTAATCGTCTAGTGTGCACGTAACGTAATTCACCTATTTGTGACATACAGTAGTGTAAAATAGCTTTAAGTTGGGTCAGCAAACCTCTGAAAATATATCATCCTTTGTTGGGACCCCTTGTTGTTATTGCTAGCATCGTCTGGGAGGCTTTGTTGTTGCTAGCTAGCATTGTTGCTGCTGGTATGGCGTGCGGTCGCTGCTATTGATTGTTGTTCTTGTTGTTGTTATTGTTGTTGTTATTGTTGTTGTTGTTATTGTTGTTTTTGTTGTTGTTGTTGTTGTTGTTGCTGTTGTTGCTGCTGCTGTTGATTCTGCTATTGTTGTTGTTGTTGCTGTCGTCGTCGTCGTCGTTGCTGACGCCCCTGTTCTTCTCTTCGATTAGGTCATTTTCATGCTGACCAGTCAGGAGACGACAGAGATCGCCTGTGTCGGCCTGCCCGAATCTCAGAAGTGTATCCCTATCGAGACGTGTCGCGCCCAGGTCGAGCGAGGCGAGCTTCAACTGCTCAACGACAGCCACAAAATGCGCACCGGACTCGGCGGCAATGGCAGCGGCGACTGTGTGTTCTACTCGGATGTCGTCTCCAACTGGATGCCGCTCGACCATATACAAAATGTCATCGCGCAGATTCTCGGTACGCTCCGGACCGACCGCACTTCACCCTCACGTCACACCCTCCAGGGTCCGAACCACCCCCCTATCCCCCTCCGTTGTTTTCTACCTTTCCCTACGCATCCCCAGACGCCGACCCGGGGGCACATTGTGCCAAGCTACCGTATCGGATCATTCGTTGGCTGCGTCACTTTACTGACACAGCCTTAGTTTTGCAGCTGTTTAACTTCTCCTCTTTTTCGGCTATAGCCGAGAGTATTTCTTCCACGCGTACTCAATAATCGGCCGCCGCCGGTACGGCAAGTGACTCTGCAATTCGTTTCGCGGTATTCGGCCATACGAGATTGTCGCACAATATAGACGATGTACAAAACCTAGTGCTGGGAAAGTTATTTGCACTATTGTCGCTATATAGGGCCACAAGCGGATGGTTGTCTGAAAGTTCGTCTTTACATTCAAACTGCACGAAATTCGGTTGTGGCCATTTTGTTACAGTATACCATAAAGCCAAACGATTTCAAAACAAGTGTTTATATTGATCTCTAACATCTGATCTCATTAGAAAGTGCAAAGGTAAACCAGGTGTTCCTTAGGAGACGCCTCCTTCTCGTGTCTGTTATAATTGCTTCTGCATTCCACCTTCAAACATATATATATATATATATATATATATATATATATATATATATATATATATATGAATATTTTCTATTGCATTTATGACAGGACATAAGGATGTCGCTGTATTTCGGGACACTTTTCGTGGAGGCCTGATTTGCTTCTATCGACAGCAAGACGTATACTGGCCGGCACTGCTCATCAAGCTATACCGTCTCCTCAAGCCGGAAGAAAATCCCAAGCTGTTCCCGATCATGGGCGAACGAGCCTGGACACCGCAGCAGTACATCGAAGACTATCGGTAATTAGACAGGAGTCGCTCATTAGCCGAAGTACATGACCTCATTTGGAACAACATTGCCCCCCCCCCCACACACACATAGGAACAGGTCGAGTTGGACAGAGATGCCCAGCTAGCGCAAAAATTACAGCTGTTTCCGATTCGTTGTAACTTACATTACAAGAATAGATCATCTGTCCAAAGGCTTTTGCGTTGCCTTGCTTATAAAGGTCAGATATAATTGGTGTATCCATATAGTCCATTAGTGCAATATAGCGGGTGCTGGCTAAGTAAAGAGAACACTTCCGCACTCTCTCAAGTAGCTACCTGAGTCACAAACCAACTGAGACGGCCAAATTACACGACAATATAGCATGTCCGGTATCCTTAAAAGCGTGTCATACAAATGTACAGAGTAGTCCATGCGTTTGATGGCAAACGACTTAAATATTAGATTGCAGATGAACGAAGCCGATGCTGAGACAAACCATCATTACATTTCACGAATCTTCAGGTTGACAAAGACTAGCACATCGAGATTTTTTATTCACACTTTAGAATCGAAAATTTGATGCCCGTCGAGAGTCTTCGTTTGAGGCCTCTTGCAGCAAGCAACAATCATTGACTGCGTTAACATTTCTAATAATTTTAACATGATCCGCGTATAGGCATCTGCACATTACAGCCGAAGGCAAGTAATGCTTGAGATCTAATACGTAAAGTCTGTAAAGAATAAGCCCAATGGCAGAGCCCTGAGAAACGTCAATCGGACAAGGAGAGCAAGTCGAGAAGTCAACCACTTTAATAACAAACTGGCGATTTCGAAGGCAAGCCTCACCATCCCACAATACTGTCAAAATACAGGTAGTTCAATAAGTTCTTAGAATGAGCTTTTTAGAATTCGAATTTTGGCGCGCTTCCACCGCTATTAGGAACTGCAACTTTTCGACTGCCAGCAGTCAAAATATTATGGTGATTGGTCGTTGCGATTTCGTTTGATCGCTTTTCCCGTGCAACCTATCGGCGTGATTTTGAAAAATGGAGAAAAAAGAGTTTCGAGTGGTTATCAAGCATTTTATTTCAATGGTTGGAATGCGACCCAAGTGAAAACTGGGTTAGACGAGGTGTACGGTGACTCTGCGCCATGTTTTGCCACTATTTCCAACTGGATTAATGAGTTAAAAAGAGGTCGCAGGAGCACCGGGATGAACTACGTTCAAAACGCCCAAAAACGGCAACTGATTAGGAAAACGTGGAAAAGGTGCGGAAAATCGTTGCCGCAGATAAGCGAGTGAACATTAGGGAGATAGCGGAGGCTTTGGGGATCAGTTTGGGTAGTGTGCATTTCATCTTGCACGAAAACTTGAAGATGAAAGAGCTCAGAGAAAAATGGCTGCCGCATTTGCTCAACCAAGGCCAAAAAAAGGCGCCTGTTTTCGCTTCACAGGAAATTTGGCCAAGATGTCGAACAATCCATCGGATTTTTGGCGCAGATTCATGACCGTCGATGAAAGCTGGGTCCATTACTACACTCCCGAGACCCAAGAAGCATCTTGCCAATGGTGTGCACCTGATGAAGGACCTCCGAAGAGGGTGCGGACAACGGCATTGACCGGAAAGGTGATGGCTACAGTTTTTTAAGACCAACGTAGAATAATGCTGGTCAACTACCTTGAGAGCGGTAAAACGATCACAGGAGAATATTAGGCAAGACTGTTAGACTGCCTTTAGCAAGAACTCATCGTGAAACGGCCCGCTTTGCAGAAGAAGGTTGTCCTGTTTCACCAGAACAATGCTCCTGCACACAAGTCCCGGCAAGCATCGGCAAAACTGGCCCAACTGAGGTTCGAACTTATTGAACAACCTTCCTATTCTCCAGACCTGGCCCCCTCTGATTATTTCCTCTTCGGACATTTGAAGAATAGTCTCGGTGGAAAGCGTATTTCCAGCATTGAAGAGGTTAAGGCTGCTGTCAATGCCTATTTTCAGTCTAAAGACGCGGAATTCTACTTAAGAGGTATAAAAGCTCTGAAATCTTGGTGGGAAAAGTGTATTGAGCATCTCGGGGAGTATATTGAATAAGATAAATTTAAAAACATGATTTGGAAAATTCTTGGTTTTCATTCTAAGAACTTATTGAACTACCTGTAAATCTCAAGGGCTAGTCGTTTAGACTGTAAAACACGACGAACTGTTCTCTCAATGGTTTGAGAAAAGTCATGGATCAGGAGCACGTGTTGAGCGAGTAGGTCATGATGAGGTTAAGGCAGCCTCACGTTCATACCGTAAGTTAGGCGCAGGTACAGAATTCAGTAAACACATTCTCCTTGTTTTACCCTCCGAATAAGCCAGAGACAGCCGATTAATGCTGGGTAGGTTAAAGTCGCTAGATATTATATCTTCGGCCACACTTCGTCCCCTACGGGCTTGAAACCCCCGTGAGGCATATCTTCAATCAGGCACCGAGAACTGGACATATTGATATAACTAGGGTTGCCGCAACAGTCCTTGTAGCAGCAGAGCGATGGCCGCTGACTCTCAGCAGTATCAAATATTTCCAATGAGTATCAATCAAGAAAAAATGTATCGACAATGGGGATCGCAATAAGGATACGCAATAAACTTCCCTCTTCCCCGGGGAGCACGGAGGGAGTGTACGCTAGCTCAGAGAGCTACAAAGCGAAGCAACTCAGCTATAATGCCAAATCTTGTTTTGTTATTTATCTGTATAGATTAACATGATCATATCTGCAAATAGAGGAACTAACTTTGAAAAAACTCTAATAGGATCTCTTTTTGTGTCACCAGATAATAAACAACTAGAGTCCTTTATTGTTTGTCCAAATAGCAAACATCTTTAGAAGAATTAACCACATTCGTTAGGAGAAGTTCTGCCATAAGTTGCGATGAAATCCAAAAAAAAAATCCGCTAGTACAGTTGCTGTTTGCGTTGCTACGCAATAAACGCTTCACTTTACGAGAGAGTTAAGCTGCCGCTGTCGTTGCTGAAAGAAAAGTACCAGCTTCTCATAGGATATCTGTCGGTGAATACAGAACGTAAGCATATAAACTCAAAGGGCCGTTTGGATTCCATAAACAGATACGGGTACCTTACACCCCAACAAATACATGGTTTTGTTGTGTTTGTAGTACGAGTGTAGCTCAAACGCTGCCCGATATGCAACTGTCGCAATTGAAAATCCACTTGAATACACTGATGGACTATCTGCGGTACCCCACGCAAACACACCTGTTTGTTTTGCCTTGTAACGGTGGTCCCCTGACCTACACCGAAAAGTACACCGTGATGTCGTCCGTCCGTTGTCGGGAGCGACGCGTCGCAGCCAAGTCGCTTCTCGACCACTGTCGGTTCTAGGCCGGCCTGGCCTACCAATGTATGTTGTCAGTCATCGACGACGCGTTGATAAGCCCACTTCAGTCTTTCAACTTGTTGACGGGATCAGGTTCTAAGCGGTCGGCGCCACCACGCTTTCTCGTCCGTGCCTGCCGTGAAAAGGACTAGGAGGAAGCCTAACGTTACCCTAAGCGATACAGGGGGGCTAGGAAGTGCTCTCGAGCGAGGAACTCGAGCTTCGAACCACCTTGCTTCCCCTTTGCAACTTCTGCAACCCTCGTTCCGAAGCGCGCGAGCAAACATCTCGACCTGTCTATTGTTGTTAGTATCCATCCAGCAAGTATCCGAGAGAAGGGGGGGGTGCGGGGGCGGGACGGGAGCGCCATCGGTTGCATCAGTTTCGCCGGCGAGTGTTTAGCGAGTGCTTGGTATCGGCGACGAAGACTAACATTACGACAATGATGGGGAGAACTTCGACCTCGACAGCAATAACAGCCGCAACAACAACAACAACAGCGACATCAGCAACAGCTGCAGCAGCAGTAGTAGTAGTAGCAGCAGCAGCAGCAGCAGCAGCAACAACAACAACAACAACGATGATTAGAGGGATGCGATGTCGCTAATATCGCATGCGGCATGGCGTATCATCGCGTGTGTCGTAACGATACACGCCAGGCGTACATTCGACTACCCTGCTACAGCAATTTCCGCTGCCGCCGCAGCGCCACCAACAGCTGCTGCATCAGCAGCAGCAGCATAAGCTCTATATGTGTGCGGTATGTGCCCTATATCACCTGACGATCTTCGTTCGATGTTCGACGAACGATACTCGATCATAACCAGCACGACGGCGGTGGAGCGGGCCGCCCCTTTCACCTCCTCAGCCGCATCCACCTCAGAGCCTTGCGGCGTTTTCTCATCCCTTTATTTTCTCATATTCCCGTGCTTTCATCTGCTTATGCCTTTTTCTTCTTCTTTATCTTCTTCTTCGTCTTTTTCTTCTTGTTATCTTCTTATCCCCGAGGGTGCCGTTTTTCCACCTAGTCGACGATGCAGTAGAGCAAGTCGCAAGGACGCACAAGCCATGTTGGTGGGCGGAAGTCATAGCAAGCAAGCAATCGAGCGAAAACAGGCAGAATGATATAGCTGCGATACGCGAGATGTTTCGATAATATCGAGAAGCGCTAGATTCTTCAAACTTTGGTCGCTGTACAAGCGGGCCGTCCCAGCAACCTCGACGTAGGCATGTCGGACGACCCACCGGGGGTGCCATCGGATGAGCTAGCGGGGGTTGAGGAGGGGGGGCAAAGCAAATATCTCAAACAGGCACCGCTTCTAGTGCGACGATAGGCTGCTGCTGTTGCCGCCAGGGTTGATGTTGCTATTTGAGCTGCTGGTTTCTACATGTTTGCCTGTCAAGAAGGAAATGTTAAAAACCTTGCGAATACAGAAAAGACAGGAAGTGAGAATTAGGGCAAGCGAGGGGAAGACAACGAGAAAGAGAGCGAACGAGAGACAGCTTAGCGGGTGGAACATGCGGTCCTTGCTGCTTATACGAATATACGTGTAGCCTCTGCTATTTCTGCTGCTGCTGCTTGCTGGTTAAGTGCCGCTTGACACACTGTATATCGTCTATCGTTCTGTAACTTCGCACCTAGAGCGCGTGTACACATCGCGGGCGTACAATATATTGCATTTAAGATACACGTACGATAAACATTTACCTTGTGGAGGTTATAAATCAAGTGGGCTAATATCGTATTGAGGGACATATAACAGCTTTAACTTCTGCTGCTTCGCACAAACGTTCGCATTGCACTACGTTGCATTTGCTGTTGCTTAATTGTTGCTCGACAGTGGCGCCGCAATTCACCTAGCATATGTGTAGTTTACGCAGAAGCCTATTTCATGAGTGATGATATGCGTCATCATTACGAGACAAGAACGGGCTACACCATATCGACGAATACGGGGCAGATCACAACGCGTAGAGCAGAACAGCCCCTGAGGAAGTTGCGTCTAGACAGATAGCCGTTAGATGACTTGGCACACCTGTAAAGTCGCAACACACACACACACACTAGGTTTTCTGTACGGTTACCTGCCGTTGTCTTAGCGCTAGTCATATTCTGTATGTAAAAGAGTAGAATGCGTAGAATCTTTCGTCGCGTCTGTATGGTCAACAACTTGTAGTATGGGCCGTCCTCTAAGCCAGAGTAAAGAAAATCGGATAGAGAAAACATTACTACTACTACTACTACTACTACTACTACTACTACTCTTTCTACTACAGTTCGAATCAACACGGCCGTCAGTACAGCTCACCAGTTGCGCATGCTAGCGAGTGGGGGGGAGGATGGGTGTGAACTGACTAACTGCGTTAGCCCCCAATGCGCTCAGCAGTACACGAGGTGAAAAAACCGAACGGGGGTTTCCACGCAAGGAAGGAAATCCACTTGCGCCGCACGCTCGCATCGAGCCACCAACCATCAAACGAGTTGCCCTAAGGCAGGCCCGACGCTGGCTGTGCAGCACCCCAGGAGCTGTAGCAGCAAACGCAGTAGTCCTTTTTTCCACTAGGGTACGTCTTGCACTTCCTCCTTGCGAGCTTCCACCTACCACTCGCCGCACCTACCGACAGCAGGCGTGCTTAGATGCGTTGCCGAGTCGGAAGCGTAAATAGACTCTACTCCACTGGGGCCGACCTAACGTTTCGTCCACCTCTTCTCCGTCTTCTTCTGTTTCTTTCGTTATTTTGCCCTGTTTCGCCTTTCCACCCTGTGCTCACACGCGGCCATGCGAAATCAAAATCTCATGACCTGCCCCGTTATACTGTGTCTCTCGACGAGACGACCCTTTTTCGTATTGTGTTACTTCAACGATACGAAACTCTTCTTATCGTTGTTGTTGTCGTCTCTCCTGCTTTTTCTGCTGTTACTGCTGCTGCTGTCATTGTTGTTTCTTGTTAATGCTTTGTTTTCACTTGAGAGACTCTACTGCACTATCTAGTGGTGACTGTTACCTGAGCTGTCAGCTGCGTGTGGCGTTGGCTTACGGCCAACGTTTCTTGGCTTTGCACTGAACGCCAATATGGGATTTCAGGTTGTTTTCATCCGGTTCGCTGGCGACAAGTTTCGGCGGCTGTCCGGCTGTCGTAGTTGATACGCCTAAAATTAAAATATTTTTTTACGGAGGTTGTTTTTATTCGAGACTATCCTACGTCTCCTACGGGCCTGAAGCTAATCGTAAGACATACCCCCAATACGCCGAGGGCTGGACATGTTGAGATATCTAGGGTTTCCCTAACAGTCCCAGTAGCAGCACGGCCGCCGACTCTCAGCGGTGGTGTATGGTTTATCATCTATTTCCGATAAGCATCGCTCAAACAGGTAATTCGATCAACAACAAGGATTGAACCGGCGACACCCGCGTAGATGACAACTATGACTAGCCCACTAGTCCCCACCCTAGAACACGCCGCCACATGCGTTTGATACGTCTAACAACCCTTCAGTTCAAGTGGTGATACTGCTAGAGTGACACCAGAGGGTGGGGCAGACGGACCATGAACATAACCTAGGGCAGTACTCGATATCGTTGTTTACATTGTCGACGTTGCCGAACATTGGCGCATAGAAGCGACGCTTCGGACCGACGCTTAACTGCTGTGCTTTCGTTGCTTCTGCTTACCATGTACCGCCGCCCGCGTCGTCTTCGTTGCAGTGAATGCGTGACGAAACTATTGGAGATACCCGTAACGGCCTGCGTATTTGAAGGCGCCAAGATGCTATTTGCTATGGCGGCTCGTCTAACCGACGTGACTATCGACGATTTCGAGGTGGACAAGTCACTGAATGAATACGGCGCAACCGTTGACCAGCTTAGTCAGATTGCAGACGACTTCGAGAAGATGGGCTTCATCGGCATGTTCGTCCAGGACCGGTTAGTAAAAGTCTATTATGTTTATGTTTGTTTAAGTCTGTTGACTAAATAGCAGGTATTAGATTTTTGAGAGCTTTGTTAGACGGTTTGCATATTAGATTACAGGATTGAAGCATTCAAGTTAATGATACGTTGTGCACTGATGACCGCAACGTTGACAAGTACATGATTCACAAACATAGTAGTTAACAAATAACAACTATGTTTTTCAAAACAAGTAAATGTATGTACGCACAGGCATGAAGCAAAATTGCTAACAAGCATTACTAGCGAAGCAAATTTGCCATAAAAGAGTAGGGTGCACAAGCTACAGTACCTTGCCAGATCCGACTTTCCGTACGGAAACTCAAGCAATGTTTTTAGGAACAATCCGGCCTTCGTGCGAAATCGCGTGGGCGCGAAACCATAAATGCAAAGGCTTACGAACATATCAGTGCAGTAAGGGGTAAGCAGTAAAATAGTAAACAGAAAGCGGAGGTTAAAACTACTGATTCCAGTATAAAAATCACTGATTCCGGAAGAATAGTGTTGCAGTCTAAAATAACTGATTCCCAGAAAATAATGCTGCTGTCTAAAAAGCTTTCTCCAACACACACTGGCAAAGTGGCGCAGGTACTTAACATGCCGAGCATGCGCGAAAGTGAATTTACAGGATGCATTAGGAGGCGCGGGGCTAGCCTTTGCGAATAAGCTCGTACAGGCCACGACTCCACTCATTACTCGATTAGATGCATTAATCCGATAACGAAAAATGCGCCCACGCGAAAGAAGATGCAGAGAAATGAAGCACGTAGAAAACGTGTAGCATGTTACATTGCCACTCGACAAACCGAAACCTATGAGGGGCGAAAACGGAATCATTACCGTCTGGATCTTATTAGTCGATCATCGCCTGAATCATTACGCGTGGATCGCTTTGCATGCTTCGTTAGGATCGAATCGGCCGCATATTGGCGGTCTCAGTTTTCCCATCAGTTTCATTTCAGATAGCTTGCCCATACCGCATGTTACAATTACGATGTATTTACGTAATACGTAGGGTACTGTTTCGTGTCATGTGTGAGTCGTTTAAAACATGTTATTCTAAAGACTTTCGTTTGTCTATGAGACTATTCGTTTATACCGTTCATTACCACATCAACGACCGACTAGACAACTAGAGTTATTTCCGAATATGTTATACGTTACTCAATTAATTAACAAACAAGGCCTCACCAGACTCGTGGCTAGAACAGGCAACACACTCGTATATCGTGTATATAAAATACATTTGACGATTGGCAGGCAACATGTTTGGCAGAAAAGAAACGGTTTTTTGCCGCGGCTTTAACGTTATAACGTCGCCGTACAAGACTTCCTTTTGGGCCTGTTGCAAAAAGCAGCAGAAGCTGTAGAGATCAAAATCGAATCTCAATGCCGTCTGGTTTGTGGCAGGTCGGATCTTCCTGACTACGAGAGCGGCCCCTCGCGCCTTTAAATCATGCGAGCCTTGATCCTCTCGCGAAGCCTGATGCCAGTTTACAAACGAAGCGACTTCTGTGTGAGCGCGTCTCTCTGCGTGATCGCCTCTGCTTGAAAAGTAAAATGAAGATTTGTGATCGAGCGTCTGCTCCAAATAGACTTATCCGGCTTACCGAACTTGTGGGCGCCGGCTCCTGGGGATTGCATCAAGTCCGTATCCGTGTCTCTTCTACTTTTTCTTTATGCGCCAGCGCCGTATTGTGTATGTGTGTGTGTATTTCTTGCTATCTTGTCTTTGGCTCAAAGTGATGGTACCGGAACAGGTATTGCGGCGCTAGCCCCATACCCAGTATCTTTTGGCAGTTCGCTGAGCTTGTTCGGAACCTGCTGCATGCACGCCTTCCGGCAACCCAACCTATTGTATCCTCAATTATCCACACTGTTCCAACGCTGGCAGCGGCACCAGCGCTGCCAACATTCGCATTGCGAACTTTCCAATGGCAAGGCCAAAATGAATCTCACATTCACTCCCGTATCAATGCACGGGACACACAACTGCCTGCTGTTTTTCTCCATCATGGGCACGGCCACGTCGGACACTCCGTTCGCATTTCTGGATATTTCACCACGTTATCCCAAGGCGGTATATTTAAATTTTAACCGGTCTGTTTGTTACGATACGCTTTGTATCTCTTTACTTGAACCCGCCTTAGATTTATATATATATATATATATATATATATCCATAATGCACTTACAACTGTGATGTTCAAACACATTGCATTGGTTTTAGCAGGATACTCTCCTTATGCCCTAATTATAATTAGTAGGCAAATTATTCTTTAGAGAAAACAATTGTCTCTTTGCGAACGTATGGGCATGTGTTATCTCGCCCCGCGTTAATCTAATTAAATTATGTCTCCTTGTTAGGTGCTACATTTCCCCGTAGTATATCGACTGTCAGCCTCACACGTAAAAAGTCGACTGATCTCGAACCTCCCGTGGAAAGATTAAAAGTTTTGCCTACACGCTAAATCAGCTTGAGCGTAAGAGGGCCGGGGCTCCTCATCGTGTCGAACGCCAACGGACTAAACTCGTGTAGATAGCTAATTCCTGAGTATTTTCTGCACTTATTAGCCTCTGCTAATTTGGAGGCATGATCCACCTGATCCGCACCTGCTTCAACCATCAAGCGCTAATGAATCGGTTACAGTTATATCCCAAGCAAACATCTGGCCACTCTCAAGTCGGGTCAGAGTAAGATCATCAAATATTTCCCCATTGTCTTTTGAGCTATATATATGCATAAATATATATATATATATATATATATATATATATATATATATATATATATTCCTATATTTGCTATATTTAGCTACACTTAAATATATATATATATATATATCAAATTATTATGGGGCTTGGATCATTTGCAGTGGCAAAGTCGCTGATACCAGGCGAAAAGCGTCTTTTCAGGAAAAATATTCGGGCTCAATAGTCACTTTAGTTTCTAATGAACGATTATTGAAATAAAATACAACGCATGCAAGTATCGATACGATTTTGTTTATAAACAGTCGTGTACGCATGGTTGCATATCTTATGTATAATCACGTGCACTCAGGAGTTTATCAAGTCTCCTGTTTTGGCGTTTCAATTTTTGTTTGTCAATGTTAATGAGACACTTTTAATGCAATGCATTTAAGAATATAAAGACGTCCTTAAGCTCTACTTTATAATCGACGAGCCTAGCATTACTTTCGCGCGTACTTAATAGAATTTGCGATTCTCAAACCCATGTCTGACCGCACTACAAATGAGGTAAACCACATGCCAACCTCCCAAGGGTGCAGTTTAAATATAAAAAAAACATATATATATATATATATGTTTGTGCTCGTCTGATGATATAAGTGTACTACTAAACGAACCTTTGATGTATGTAAGAGGACAACTTCGGGTTGTACCATTTACTTAATAGACGTGCAGTTATTGAGTGCTGAATCAATTTTCATCATTTATTTATTGCATCATATGTATGGTATGTATATATAGATCATTGTAATAAAACACATGTTTATAAATAAGTAATAAAATATCATCGAGCTAACTGCGTAAGAGAAATAGCTCTCTGACAGGTATCGAGTTGGTAGATAGGGCGCGGCTGGTTACATAAACGGCATAAACAGCCGACATCAGGATCGTGGAAGTCTCATCGATGGCAGAGTTTATGGTGAAACCCGTGAAGTGGGTCACGAGATGTCGGTTGGGTGGTAGTGGTCTCTGCCAGTTCTGTATGACTATTGCTGGTGAATTAAAGAAGCTTCCGGGAACTGCTCGAACTTTCTTCATAAAGTTTTCTCTAAACTGAATAAGAGCAGCGGCTTCTGAGAGACGGAATCTAGTTACTAGATCTTCTACAAGTGGTTGAGTGGAAGTCCTAAGGTAAAACTAGACAGTTTTTCGCATTTCGTGGCAACCCAATGGCCAGCTTAAAAAACGTAGGCTTAACCTTATCTAGTTTTTCTAGCTGTGATAGGCTGAGGTGTTCCCATATGACCTGGATGCCGTAGGCGGCCACCGAAGCAACTTTCAGGTCAAAAAGTGCTTTTAGTGTGGTCAGGGATAATTGTTGGGGCTTTTCGATTGTAGACATCGCGACTAGACTTTTCTGGTTCGTTTGCCGATGTGTTGTCCAAAGGTTGTGCCCTTCATCGAAAAGTTAACCCCAAGGTAACAGAAGGTGTTAACGAACTTGACTGCACCAGTACTGAGTTTCAAGCGATCGGACCGAGCAAGCGGTCCCCCAGGTCTAAATTTGATAGCTTTTGTTTTCTCGGCGTTAATCTTAAGGCCGTTGTTCTCGCAGTACCCCTACAGGGTGCGTATGCTTCCCTGCAACTCCAACTTGTCACGACTGTACATGACGATATCGTCAGCATATAGTATGATGCCGACCGTATCGTGTTCTTTGTGAATTAATGGCGGCAGATCGCTGAGAAAGGAGAGGGCTAAGATTATCACCTTGAGCATAACCTGTGGTCTGGATAACGGGCTCGTTGCTCACAGATCGAATCGTCAAGGATTATCGGGTTTGCTTGAAGAATGCTGGCGATATGAGTTAGTGTCTTGGGGCCAACACCTGCATTGGCGAGCTTCTGTAGTACAACATTTCGCGGAGCAGTGTCAAAAGCGGCCGTTAGATCGACTAACAAGGTATATAGAAACCTTCCCCTTGACCTATGAAGTTCCAGGCTTTTTTCACTTCGGATAATAACTTCGTGCATGCTGTTATGACCGATCCATGCTGTGGTATTATGTTACGGTGATGAAAGAACATAGAAAGGCGTTTTCTGAGCACCGATGCAAAATTCTTATAAATACAGCTCTTCTTGGTAATGCCCCTCCAGGATCGGACATCAGTAGGATCACCCTTTCCTTTTGGGATGACCTTAAGGATGCACTCCAATAAACCATTTTGCCGCCAAATTATGTTAGTGAATAGGAAACTAGAAAGGCGGGTTTTCCTTTCAAACAGCCAGTACAAAATAGATCGATTTACTAAAACGTTTAAGTCCACTCTTCCGCGAGCTGCCCCATAGTAGAATTCCAAAAACATTTTAGCCTCTACAGCACAAGAAATCGATTTAAAGTTGTTGTATGTTCATTTGTATCCGATAAAATATTGTAACGTTACTCACTAGTAGCAGCGACAGAAGCTATTGTTTTGCAACGTTTGTACTAAATGTTCTAACAAAACTTTATAAAAATACCTATATTGGCTTATAATCTGCAAATATTTAAAAAAACTGGCCAACAGCAAATCTTTCTGTCTGTTGTAGGTCGCCGAAAAAGTATTAACGTGAGTCCCTCGGTGCAGCAGGTGCCTATACTTATACGGGCTATTATTTATAGCTAGTAATAAGATTACCTTAGACGACGGTACGAGTAACAAATATTTATGTCGATGCTTGTTCTATAGTACCCAATCAGCCGCGTTTAGTACTTGTAATAAGAACGTTGGGAGTAAACTATTATTGATGAAACATCAATCAACATGGGGTGCTGTGTGACCACAAAATTAGCGGTTCATTGTGGTTAATGGTTCAGATGCTTTATTTGCAGTAAATCTAAATACCTTCTAGAGACAATGTAAACTGGTTATGTTTTTTACATTACGCTAAGCTATTTAAACTCACAGCGACTCCTTATTATGGCATACAACAACTCCCATATATTAATGCCATTGGCATGTATCGCCACATCCAGGCGCAGAGAAAGATTTGTAGTGTTGTCTTTCAATACGAGGCCAAACGCGTATGCAAATATTCCCATTTCAAGTCAATCTTGGTGAATGCAATTACCAGAGGGTTGTTGCAGTGTGTACACGGTTTCTTTTCATTGCGAAAGTGTGTAGTATAAATAGCACTCGAGTAGGCTTTTTTGTATCTCAATAGCGTAAAACAGTTCTATTCACGCCGTAGGCTTTACGTAGACCAAAAAGCGTTGCTACGGAAGTAACCTTAAAGCGTCCAGGCATTTGGTGTTACCGGCGACCCTTCGTGAATACTTAACAGAGGCTACACAAAATAAAAACACGAGCAACCGAGATGTAAGTGTCCTTTGCCAAACTTTGCTGTCGATTTGCTGCGTTCTTAGACTGACAAAACGGACTAGAGAATAATCGACCCCAGGCAGTTCGCTCTCGGTAGGCTCACTGTCGCGGTAGACTGAATTCAGTCACCTTTAACTAGTGGACACTGAACATTCAGAGAGCCTGACTAGGTCAACTAGATAAATCGTGCCAATTAGTCCTGAAGAGCATAGACGAGGAGACGCTGAGCCGCCCCAAGCGATACTTATAGACGGTCGACTTCGGAGCTTCGTTCTACTTGGGCTCGCAAACTCCTGCGATGCAGAGCTCCGCCAAGGCTGTTGAGCACCTAAACGACATCCTATAGAAGAGTGTCATTAGTTTAGACCGTAGATGTGGAGCTTAAAAGAAGTGACGTCGAACAAATTATAAGATTTGCCCGAGGCGACAATCAATGTGCGCTGCTGTTGTTGTTCCACATCATCAACCTGTCCACACACGTATAAAACGATGGCACCCCTTGGTTGCACAACTAGCAATTAGTAATGCACGGCAGGGGGGCAGATTACACACATACGGAACGCGCTTGTAACCTCTTACACTCATGTAATGTGATAAAGGCCGTTAAAGGGGAGAACAGCTTGGATATAGTTGCTTTCTTCAGTTAAACCGAGAGCTTCTTAGGCTTGCCAATTCCTTCGCGTAGCCTCACACTGACGACAGCTTATAAATTGTTTCAGACGTATAAACGAAAGAGTTTGAAAGAGCGATGGTAGCTAAGGGATCGACAAACATCAGACGGTGCCAGTGTCAAAGGTGGCTGCATTATTGACTCCCAAGATCACAATAATGGCATACGCCTAACATAATTCCGATGATCTGGAAAAGACTAAGTGGTCACGATTTGGCATCTATTGATAAGATATAACGATACTTCTGAAAAATAAGCTATCGGCATTTACACAGCCGTGTCGTATCTCTAACGGGAAACACCCCTCACAATAAAAAAAGCTCCTCAAAAAACATTCATCCCCTCTCTCACCCCAGTAGAAAAATAGGGTACACAGAGCCTTTATAGACAAATAATAGTAAGCAACAGCGGAAATGAACCCTTTGGCACCATTTGGAGACAAGCAAGTAGACCACCATATCGACAATACGAGATTGTACGCACAAGGGTTCTATAATACATGACCTGCCTAAAGAACAGATACCACGAATCTGCTAATCTTGCAAGTACTGTTAAATGGCGTAATAGCACTTATGTCAAGAACTTAGTGAGCGCAATGCTCAGCAATGCGAATGTGTATATTTGGTACACGAGTATCAGCTCATTATACTACTGCGTAAACATTGCACGTTCATTTTTAGTCTGGTTGACTTGTTGTGTTTTCATTACACCTACACCACTTACACACGCCGAGCGTAGAGAAATCGTGGATCAAACGAAATACTAAAAAATAGACTCGTAGTGCCTGCATGATCCGTGTACGGTACGCGGTGGTGCTGTTATGTCAAAATTAGTGGTATTTCCTTTCCAGCGTCAAGAGATGGACTAACCGCAAGGGTTGCGCGAATGGACTGGCCTAACAATGGTATCATGTTTATGTTGGTTAGCGTAGGATGGCGGTGGAAGACCAAATCGGTGGTGGACTTAATAAAGTCGCAAATAACGTCAGCAATACAACAAACTGCAACCAAACGATTTGCTCATACTTGAAAGCTGTTCGTGAGTTATACCTAGCCACGAAGACTACGTGCCAAATATATATATATATATATATATATATATATATATTTATATGTATATATATAAAAGAGCTATATATATATATATAGGAAAATCGTATTAACAAGTTGCCGCGTGCTGTGCGTGATTTTGCACTGTTCATCCTTTGCAGGACGCTGTGCATCTGTGATATCATTCGGCAGACGCTCCCGATTCGATCGGTCGGCCCCGAAGACCGCCAGTTCCTCGTGAGGATACTTGATGAGAACGTTGAAATGGACGAATGTGTGGATATTATCGCAGACGCCTTCTCCAAGAAAAACTGGCTCGACAAATGTATTCTCGCCGGTTCGTTACCATCCACGCTACCGGCCGAATGGCAGCATGACATTTCCGACAGAACGCGGCTCTATAAGCTCCACATTGAGTTGACATGAAAGAACTTTGTTTTTGTCAAAACACATTCAACATATATATTCAGTGCGTATTATGTATCGATGCTCGCGATGGGCGCCTTGAAACCTGTGGCATAGAAAACCCCTGATAACATTGATGAGAGTGAAAACTTGCATTTGTTACAATTGCAGGAATCCTAATCATACGCACACAACTAATAACGATAATACACAATTTGAAGAGGCAGTAATAGTAATGGCTGCCAATTGACCGACGGTCTGTCGTCGTTACTCGATTCTCCTCTTGACGATTGGCTAACCAGGGCAGCTGGACAGCCCCCTCCTGCAAGACTGGAAAACCTGATCAAAAGAGCATAATATTCGTCAAGTGTACGCAAGGGCAGCCGACTGTCCGGAATAAGTAGCCGCGTCCAATAACCCCTGGCGTTGTGCGGAGGGGGTGCTCTCACTCCCCCGTTGACGCGCTCATCGTTGGCACTCCCTTCTGCGCTGAGCGTAAGGCTCTCCTGTTCCATGTTGTACAAAGAGCCACGTCTGCCCTTATGGGGGTGGCGAATAACGCCGTTGATTTTGCGACTGTCGCGGGAAGCTTTTGTCTCGCCTCGAGGGCCCCTTGCCCTTGGGACTATCCTATACAGCTGTTGCGAAATCTTACCCACCTTTTTCGACATGTTTGATATGCGGCGTTTCTGTATGGCTAAATCATCAGCATGATGGTTCCCCTGAAAGAGCCCTGTCATCCCGTTACACTGTACAGGTATGCTGTAACGGCGTAGCTAGCACAGAGGCGCCGTTCGCTGAGATAGGAGGGTATCCTGGCTTCGGAGGACCTCTTCCCCGAAGCAAGAGAGAAATTTCAGTTGGCCGTATTTAAAACATTTAAATCACGTAGTAGAATTAAAAGACGCCCGTCCTCAAGTTCATGAATGTTTCGACCAGTCGATGATGCGGTTTTGCTAGTGTTCGTGCCACCACGGGTGGGAAGCAGCTTTCTACGTTTGGAGCCTCGGATCCGCTATTGACCTGGTCCCCGGCCGCTTTACTGATTCGGATAAATATATAAGCAGAAAATTTGAGGCTACTTAAATCTCTGCTTTCGCCTCAGCTCAGCACCCTGCTGGACCATATTTCCGTTCGCGTCGTCTGCGCCATGAGGATTTATGCAAACGATGTGGAGAAACCATGGACTAAAAAACTTTGCTTATGTTTTGGGAGGCTGCGGAAACGCTAGCGCAAATGCGTTCCGAGCAGCTAGTGTGACTAGTGTGGGACTAACAAGCCCGCTAAAAGCTGCTCCTTCCTTGGGATCTCGTCTTGGCTATTGTATCGTTGGAACCCCTTCCTCCTGGTTTTTGTCAAGGTTATTTTGGATGTCAAAATGGCATCAAGCCAGCTCGTCGCCTTTTCCGACATCATCATGTAGTCCACGACCTCCCTATTTGTAGAGAGGCCTCTCACGGCGATGGAACCTGCGTCCCGTGCTGCCCTGAGAGCCTCACAGTCCAGAACGGTGTGCCGGCTTGCCAGAGCCGCACCTCACGCAGATGCCACTGTTCGCCTTTTGAATGCTTATTATGTAGCTTAGAAATTAGCCGTGTCCGGTCAGCACTTCCGTTGGTCCAGCTCTTGTTGGTCACCCCCCGGGTCTTACCTCCGTCCATTCCTTCTTCGGTGTGTTACCAGGTGGGCTTTGGTCGAAACCGGTATGAGCGGCTTACTCTGAGCACCAGCGTCCGTCGGGCTGACCTCAGTTTCCCTACTTTTGTCGTCCCCATTTTTAAGGCCCTATTTTTTCGAGGCACTTGACTCGGTCCTAGCCGTAACTATGAGTGCGAGCTCGTCGGCGTACACTAGCGTCTCCATTATATTTAGGTGACTTTCTCTCTCGGTCACGCCATCGTAAGCCAGATTCCACAGCACGGGCCTCAAAATCAGACTCTGTGAAACTCCAGCTGTGACCTTGTACTACTGCCCCCCTGTAACCAGACCTTGGTCATCCAAGTAGAATGAAATCATCCGACAGAGGTAAGCGGAGACTCCCTTCCTCTTATAGTCTTCACAATCACTTCCAAGTTCATTGTGTTAAAGGCATTTCTTCCCAGTTCATTGCGTTTAAGGCATTTTCTCGTTTTAAAGGTCTTTGCGGTCTCCCACATGTTGCAATACCTTCTTTAGGGCTTCGAGCGTAGTGCGAAATTCATACTGAGCCTCTGAAAGCGCCCCCTTGATGTCGATCTCCTTATTGAGGCGTTAGACTTGGAGCTTTGTACAAATTTGCTCAAAGCATTTAGTAAGCTAATAGGCCGAAATGCTGACTCCCTTCCTCTTTGAGGCTTTTCCTTGGCTTTGGAACCAGCACAAGGCTGGCCCGTTTTCCACTCTTCAAGGAAACCTTCCACAGAAGTGTAGTCATCAAGGCTTTAAAGACACTCGGCCAAGTTTTCTTTAAAGGCCGTTGAATCTCTTTCGTTGACTTTTGGGATATCATCGGGGTTTACGTCCATTCTGCCGCAACACGTTTAAGGAGAGCCGGGCAGAGGTCTCCGGAGCCTCGGCATAATAATCCGGTAGGGCTGGCCCCACACGTCCTTCTCGACCGCTCTTCTCAAGCTCGGACCTTACCTTGGCGACGAGTCCTCGGAGTTTCATTTAGAAGGCCCTGTACTCAGCAAGCTAGGATTCGGCTCGAGCAATAGCTTTCCTCATCATCCCCTTATCCTTTCCCCTGTTTTGTTTTTTTGCTAACCAACTATAAGCTCATATGTATGCCCGGATGCGTCTGTTTTTTTCTCTTGTCGGGTTTTCATTGTTCCACCAATACTTTGGCTTATCGTGGCCCCGTACGCTTCCATTCGAATGGCCCGCCTTCCTACACGTCGAAGTAATTACGGCAGAGAGCTGGTTCATGTGTCATCTTTTCCCTTGTCGATTTCGGCGCAGAGCTTTCCCTGTACAGCCTCCTTACCTGCCAGCTTTGCCTATCTGGGGGCGAGAAGACAAAGTCTGAAAGACAGAGAAAGAAAGTCCGCGGCGAAACTGCTTACGCACATGAGACCGTCATGTCACGCACGGTAGTGGTTTTCTATTTGCATCAAAGCTAAGTCAAGTCAGGATGAGTAGAGAAACATGCGAAAACCGTAAAAACAGAAAAATATTTATTACATATTGTTCATTTCGCATTAACTTTGCATTTCAACATGGTACATATTTAGTACATAAAAATGGCACATAAAACAATATTCGGAACTGGCTAAGAGATACATTTTGTACCTATTGTAATGGAGACCGTGGGATCCATTAGTAAGGGAACTGGCTTGTTCCTCACAGGTTTAGCGAAACGCATCCCAGGCTGTCTTTAAGTGGAGTTTCACTTCCACAACTTTATAATCGAGAATTTCAGTGGCTCTTCATTCGTGCAAGTCCGGAACCTATTACTCAATAGTGGCACTAATCACTTTAAAAAAGGCAGCATTCACAGCAAAGTAACTTAAAGTGAGTTGTTGCTCATTAACTTTACGCTTATTATTAGAAATTAAAGTCAGTTAAATGTTTAAAACTTAAGCGAAATTGATATCAGTGCAAGCTAGAAGAAGAGCTTTACGAAAAATCAAATACATGCATCATGACCTGTTTAAATGGGGGAATATGTGGCATGCTCTACTCATGTAAGACATAAATATGTTTAAACTTTAAAGATTGTACATACTTTCTCCGATACTACTCCTTCGGACTTCATCGGACATCTTACTATGGCGGACCATGCCTCCGAGAAGAAAAATGTACGATACAATTTTTCATTTACGACCAGGAGTGTATTACAGCCGCTATATGATGTGTCATGCTCCTGTTCATGATGTCCAGAAGTACCGTTTGTGATATTAGTAATAGCTTATTTTTGTTCTGTTATCAACACTACCACTAATCCTTACCCCGTTTGTCGTGACTGCTTTTGCTACGTCTGAACAGAGAGCGGCGGTTCAACCCGGGAGCAACACGTAATGCTAAATCATCAGTTGTGGGAGGATATTGTCCAGCAGTGCCTTGGCAAGGTGGTCGTCGACTACCAGACACAGAAGGTCCTCGCCGTGATGACGGCACTCGACTTCTCTGTTGAGGCTGAGGTACGCAGGAGTTGCACTTAGTAATATTGCAGGAACAAACGGGTAGATTCTACCGACTCGCAAAGCGGCTCTAGAGTATAGAGCTTAAACAATCTGTATATATATATATATATATATATATCCAGGACTACAGATGTTTAATAGGAACATAAAGCAACTTGTACATACTCTAATTTAGTGAGATAAATATAATATATATATATATATATATATATATATATATATATATATATATATATATATATATAGGAAGGCACACAACGTCACCAGAGAAAATGCGTACAAGAAGCACGTGCTAAGTGTTCCGCCATTCTAACGCGTCGTTCACCATGCCCGGTTTTCACATGTTGCTCTTAGATTGAAGGGCTCTCAGAGGAGTTTGAAGCCGTACTGGAACTACACGATCAGGTCGATCGGAGACTTCGAGAAGCGTTTAAAGACTCCAAAGTTGCCTACATATTTCAGGTAAATTTTGTCTTAGAAATTCGAAGAGGCGAATAAAGAAAGACATACCTATGAACAAGATGTTCATATCCGAAACACATTGCACCTCGTTTTGCAATCCAATCCACGACTCATGACATTATTGTCGCAGGCCACCTCCACTCTATGATGACAATGCCGTCATGCCGGTGGCGAAATGTTTATGCGCCCATCGTTGAAGGCTAGAAAAATGCATGTATGGCTGCATATATATATATATATATATATACAGGGTCATTCGTACTTCTTTCGAGGTTTGATAGAACTCGGCAAGAAAATAATTTTTTCCTATGGAGGGAGGACGCGGAAACGTCTTGTTTAGGAGAGAGAGTGAAGTTTATAAAGGTAGTTATTCTGCATTTTTTCTCCTACATAGTTGTGCGAAATCTATATGCGGGAGAACCAGTGAACGCATGAAGGAACCAATCATATCGGCATGTTTGGATTCTGCACAACGGAGGACACTTCATTAGCTTGCGTAGCGAAAAGCGAATAGCCAGATTAAGGAAAGTCATAAAAAGTCGATATGTTGCGTTAACGCTTTTTCGCGAAAATTGTAAAATGTTTCCATTACGACCAAAAATGTACGCCCAAAAGACCACTCTCATGCACTAGCAACTTTAATGCCCACCATTTTCGTACTAAAGTGATGGTTCTGCGTTACGCAGTTGTCAAGTAATCAAGCTTTTTCGACAGCCATAGCTGTTATGTTTTACGCTAAAACTTTCACGTTCTGAACCGTAACATTTTGCCAAGACGTTTTCGACCCCTTCTTCCACCAGGAAAAATTATTCTCATGCCGAGTTCTACCAAACCTCGAAATTTTTACCTAACTTTCTCATACACCCTATGCAAGTATGCATGCCTTCGGTTTTAAAAAAAGCTTAGTTACTTGAGAACTACGTAACGCAGCACCATCGCTTTAGTACAAAATTGTGGGCAGTAAATTTGCGCATTGCGCGAGACTGTACTTTTGGACACACATGTTTGGTCGTAATGGAAAAACGTTATGATTTTTCACGAAAAGCGTTAACGTAAGACATAACAACATATCGACTTTTTATGACTTTCCTCAATCTGGCTATTCGCTTTTCGCTACGCAAGCTAGTGTGTCCTCCGTTGCGCAGAATTTTCCTCCGAATACGCCGATATGATTGGTTCCTTCATGCGTTGACTGGTTCTCCCGCAAACGTAGATTTTGAGCAACTATGTAGAATAAAATAAGGCAGAATAACGACTCTTATAAATTTCATCCTCACTCCTAAACAAAACGTTTAGGCGTCCTCCCTCCATAGGGGAAAAATATTTTCTTGCCGAGTTCTATCAAACCTCGAAAGAAGTACATTTTGACACGAATGACCCTGTATATATATATATATATATATATATATATATATATATATATATATATATATATATATATATATCGGAAGCTATCACTCCGCCTAGTTTGACTGCATCAAATGGTGCTACCACGGTATGTGTGAATAAAGTCTAGTCGGAGATACTCAAGTATATCTAAAAGCAACATCATGCTCACGTATGTATATATAATGTGAGTACGCAGATATGCCAAAGATTTATAGCCACTATTAGCAGACACATTGAGCTTTTAATATTTCTGAATCGCACGCCGATTAGTTCTTCCGGTTTTAAGGAGGCTGCTGCTTAAGTTGAAAGCATTCGGACATTAAATGATTCTATGCCCTTTTGTTGGCTACATAAATGAACCTACACATATATAAATAATAAAAAAATGCTCATGCATGTCTAACATCAAAAAAAACTTTATAGGTTGCAAGTGACGGGGACCTGAGTTCCGAGGAGAATGTCGTAATCATGAAACTGCTTACCGACGAAATCATTGAGCAGACAGCCGCCGAAAACTCCGGCTACCACGCATGTTTGACACATGCCTCGCACGTCTTTACACAAGTATGTTGGCGGACAACATTCAAACAAACGGCGTCACCCGTTTGGTGGTCTAATATCTACGGATAATTTATCGCTTCTCCTAGAATTACGTTAAACAGCAATGCTTTTTCATTATTTAGTGTTTCCATTTAGGGTTGATGCTTGTATAGCATTTATGTAGACCCGTACAATTTTACTATCGATTTGTCCAAAGGATCTCTCAACTTTCAGTGGAGTGGCTTTCATCCCAACGTCCGTGGCGATGTGGCGGGAGACGAGGTGGGGTTACCGAGTATGCCATACTTTCCAATACGCTATGACTTCTGCAAGTGGAAAACCGATCGATATGCATACCCACCAAATTGTTGACGGCACTTGTATTGTAATGTTTGTTTGATCTCAAATGCTCAACAGATAATCATGGAAAACTACCAGGAGTTCAACAGGGTGGCCGATATCGATGTACACCGCTTCGAAATGCGCGGCAAGAAGTATTTTGAAAAGTGTCGAGAGGACTTCCATATCGTTTCCCTGCTAAAGACGTTCCGATGAATCACTGAACATCATCTCCCGGTGACGAATGAAGCCACTACCAGCCGCTGACACATGACCGTCAGCAACGATCCCCTACGTGTTGGGGATTATTTGGCGACAAAAAGAAGCCCAAATAAAATTGACTGCGCTCCCATTCGGAACTCTTTTTCGTTTTTATGCGCGGAGCAAAATAAATAAACTTCTCTTTCTATATATATATATATATATATATATAGAAAGAGAAGTTTATTTATTTTGCTCCGCGCATAAAAACGAAAAAGAGTTCCGAATGGGAGCGCAGTCAATTTTATTTGGGCTTCTTTTTGTCGCCAAATAATCCCCAACACGTAGGGGATCGTTGCTGACGGTCTATATATATATATATATATATATATATATATATATATATATATATATATATATATATATATATATATATATATATATATATATATATATATATATATATATATATATATATAGAAACGGAGGGCGCGAAAGAGAACAGAAAAAATGCAGCGACGAGCAAGCAAACAAACGTTAAAAAAGCTTGTCTCGAGATGAGTGGGCACATGGCACATAGCCAGGTGATCGAGTCAAAGATGCAGAAAGACGGAGCCAGCTCGAGATGTAGAGCCACAGCTTAACCGATATCATTATAGCGCTTATATAAACGCTATCATCATCATCATAAAATAAGTAGTGCTAGTACTGGGCCATTCAGTGTTGTTACCGCGGTCGAAGCCACCGTCAACTTTGATACTGTCATGCTGCTAATCACACTAATCATCATCGATGGCCACGTCACGGCCACTCAACATCAAGTTGTGTTGTTAAGATTGTGTTGTCATTATCATCATGTCCACTCATTAGCGTGGTCGCCACGCCACATATCATTCGTACGATCTGTGCGCCCCACAACAATGCAATTTTAGCCAGTCAAATTGTGTTAGACATCAACAAACTCGTCGGTTTAAGCTGTACACCCGACCGTCTGGTGTACCACTAAAAAGTCACTAAATATTCGCATCTAACCCATCTAACGGAACCGCATTAAATTACATTGTCGTCGTAGTTGCTGGCAGTTGCTCCGCGCAGCGACAACAACTGGGGGTTGGAACGAGCGATCGAGCGGGTGGATGTTGGAAGAGGGGACACTGCACGTGGCAAGATACTGAAATGGCACGAGGAGGCGACACATACGTAACAAATGCCTGTGATGTTTGTTCAACCCGTTCGAATGAGAAGAGATAGAGGCCAGCTATCGTCTATTCCAACTGCTGCCATAGCATCACTGCTATTATTATTATTGTTGTTGAAGTTCACATTATACAGTGACTAACATCATTGCCACTGCTGCTGCTGCTATCGCTGTTTGTACTGCTGTTATTGTCATTCGTGGCAGTTGGCTGTCTACAGCACGTGTCACGCAGTTCAAATCTAACGAAAACGAAACGGCTCGACACGGCATCAGCCATCGTAAGTCATTGCGACGGTTCTCTCTTTTTGGTTACCTACTGTGCAGGTTACTCCACTAACTAGAACCGTTCATATTGTACGGGAGGGGTATTATACCTTTTTACGACTGTATTGCTGTGCAGCACTCTTTTTACCTAATTAGGAGACTGTTGTGGAAGAACCCTAGATATATCAGCATGTTCGCTTATGGCGCCGCGCTAAGCGCATCCCTGATACACGAGTGCAACATGTGTATTTAGGTGCACATGCCAAACGAATAATAAGTATATTCATCCATAGCCAGAAGAAACCGATTGCATATGTGAACGTCGACGAATTAGTGTTGGACCGTTTCTAGTTTGTGGGACAATGGACCGTCGCCATTATGGTAAACAGTGTTCAGGTGAATGTCGATGGTCTACGGCAAGAGAGTGAAATTGAAATTCGTGAAACAGTTACATAGTACTCGAATATCTTTGCCGACAAATCTTTAAGCAGCAGCAGTAGCAGGGGTTTCGCTACTTCTTATTACAGATCGACATGCATACAGTGTCTGCTGTCATGCTAGAGCGGGGCTACGTTTATAAAACTACCACTGCTGGAATTACAGTTATGGCCACTACTACACCACCAAGGTCTGTCGCCTACCTAGAGCGGTAACAGTAGTAAGAGCGAACATATGAATAATACACGGTACACGAGAGATGCGCCTAATATATATATATATATATATATATATATATATATATGTATATATACAGGGTCTTCCAGAATTCTAACTCTAACAAACTTTAGGATCTAGTAAAACTCAGCGAAAAACTATTGTTTTCCAATGAAACAAGAGTGCGGAAATAGGGTCTTCTATAAAATATTGCTAATTGAGCTTGAAAGCCAAAATATAAGAATTACAAAGAATTTCATTTCTTGAGAACTTTCCTCAGTACAACGTGATTTTCTGATTTGGGCTAACGCAGAATGCAATTCAACAGATGCAACATTCGTTTGTCGATAAAATGAGTATAATTCTTGCAATCGCAGATTTAGTAAAGATATGTCAGAATAAAGAGCTTGATACAATCACTTTTGGTAATCTCGCTCTCATTCTAAACGAAGACACTTCCGCTCTTTGTTCCAATGGGAGAAAAAAATCTATTTTTTCGCCGAGTTGTGCTAACCACAAAGTGTGTTGGACGAATTCAGAGAGACCCAGTATATATATGTATATATATGTATATATATATGTATATATATATATATATATATATATATATATATATATATATATATATATATATATATACATACATATATATACATACATACATATATACGTACATACATGCACATGTAAAATACAAATAATTACTAACTAAGCGAGACAGATATAGTTATTAGATTAAGTTTGCTGCTACTACTATTACGCACGCAGGTAGCACTTCATCGCGCAGTGCTAGGTGGTTTATATGTGGTACTTATACGCTTATATATATATATATATATATAGTACAAGCGGCCTGCAAAATAAACACACATGTGCATGTATATATATATATATATATATATATATATATATAATATATATATATATATATATATATATATATATATATATATATATATATATATATATATATGGCTGTGTCTGTATGTGTGCGTGCTTAAATATCGTACATATCACTGAACGGTATTGCAAAGCCTTGTGGTGTATAAATATGTTATCGGTGTTCACTGCGCAGTACACATAATGTGCAATTGATATCGTCGATCACGTAACGAACGGCGTCAAAGAGCCGCCCTTTGCGAGCATGTATGTCATACACCACCGAACGTCAGTGGCGAGATCACATAATACAAATAAAAATGCTCGATGTTGATCCAACATGTATGTTGTATTGCTCTATCTCGATCAGAATCTTCAATGACACCAGTGGCTAGAGACGCGACGAGATGTGGCAAGGGGTCAAGTAAAGCTTCCGGTCTCTTTAGGCGGCCTAGGTGTGCCGGACGCGGTGATGATGGCAATCGTGTTGTCATTGATCCAGCCTTCGGACAGGGTAAGGGCATTATTGGATAGTAATAGGGGGACGCTTATAATGTTGAACTTCAAAGGCTGACTGCCAGATTGTCATCTTCATCCCGCTGATAGGGCTAACGAGGCCAATTAGACAGTCCCTACAAGAAGAGTAACTAGCAGGAGATAGAGCTCCTTCCGATGCTGATAAAGCCAGGGTTCGAGCCGTTAGTAGTCAAGGGTCTGGAGCTTGATTACATACCCTACTCTGTCCGCGAATCGGGACTCTTTTGGATGACAAGACAACGCACAGGACTGCGGCTTGGTGTCGACCTAGTCGTGCCCCACTGATGTCGTTGTCGTGATCTTGTGGACTCGTTGAGCCATTATGGCCTGTTATGCGCCTTGAATGCGGGTCGACGAGCACGTCATTCCGCTTTAAATGACACCTTTGGAAGGGCACTAAAATCTACCGGCTTTCCGTATGTACTAGAACCCCCAGGACTATCCAGGAATGATGAAAAAGCCCGCCGGTCTCACTCTGACCCCTTTTGAGGGAGGAAGCATGCCCGTTTAGGACGCAGCTATAACCGGCTTATTGACCCCTTCGATGGTCGGTGCAGGTGCGTACCGAGCAGGTTAGTTGAGGCTAAATAATGCAGAAAATACTCTGGCGTTGGTATTCCGAGTTCTTGCGTCAAAGACTGTCGCTTGACATTCAACGATGAAATGCAGCATCTGTTCGGCGCGCATTATCGAACTGGGGTAATCTTGGGTTAGAGAATTCATGACTACACTTACGCGCGGAAACAACTGTTCACCCCAAAGTGCTAACAAAAATATATAAATCAATTCAATCAACAACCCTACCTAAAAATGGAAAAGTGTTTTATATACAGATAGATAGATTAGCTGTATTCTGGCGAATATTGCCCATTAAAGCTCACAGAGGTGTGCTTTAATGGGTAATATGGCAACATTAACGACATAGAGTTCCACGCTACTTTGCAGTCAAGGCATGCGTAGAGGCAAATATGAATACAAATTATGGCAGTGAATCTTCTTCGCCCTTCCCGGGTGCGCATATTTACTCTTTCTTGAGCAGGGTGGTCATACTGTTTATAGATTCATATGTCCACTTAAGTAGCCCCTGCATTACGCTGTAAAGTAAAGACAATCAATCTTTATATCTTAGGGATACATCATTGTTTATTTGCAAAGGCATTGTACGAATATTATATATATATATATATATGTATATATATATATATATATATATAGCTTCCTATGTGTATGTCGCATACGTGTTTTTTTGCGTCAGGAATTCGGTTTTTGCAATCGTTTTTTTCTCTCGTATTTCCCTTTCTCGATGGGCTTCTCTAAACCTGTGGATCATGTCGATGGTTGTCGATGACGACCTCAGTCAAGTAAGCAATGTAGGTGGTGATTTTGTCGTCACCTCGAATGGGTAGCAACCGGCGGCACCAGCCGAGTATTGTAAACGGCCGACCAGCCGGCGTGCGTATTCTTGGGCCCGATTCGTTTATTATTCGGCGCTCACTCAACCTTTATTGTCTACTTGCCTGCCACTAGATTGCAGCTAGCCCCTCGTTCGTAGCAAACCTTATCTTAATACGTATTTACTAATTCGTAGTAATCGTAGTAGTTGTAGTCGTAGTAATTAATGAGGCTTGAAACATTGCTTGAAACGTGTCTTATCTGTCGGGCGTCGACGCCGGCATGTGTGTATACATAGATATAGCACACATGGCGCGTATCTGTGTGTGTGTTGTGTGATAGGCTGGTGATGGTATTGTGGGGCCAGCATCGTGCATTAATCGGTGATGCTTGCAAGAAGCGGGGGGTAGCTGGACGGGGGGGGGGCGGGGGGAGATAGAAGAGCGAGGTAAGCGTGGGGTGGCGTGGAGAGCTTTGCTACTACTGCTGCTGCTGCGACTGTTGCTATATCACTGCCTTCTGCGCTAGCGGATCCTGCCGGTAGTCGCAGAAAAAGCGTCAAGCTTTTCAGTTGTACATACATACGTTGTTGCGTATGGTGATGCATATGTGCATAGTGGAGAGAGACAGAGAGACCCCGCCGATCTAGCGAATGTATTGCTGTGCCAATACACTCCGGGACGGCTGCTCGTCTCTCTCTCTCTCTCTCGTGGGAAATAAACCCACGCACTCTTTCACTCTCTCTCTCTCTTTTGGAGTAGTAGAGACTCTCTCGTCTGCCAGACATGTCAGATACTCGGCCTCTCCTTATCATCGACAACAGCTTCTCCAAGCCGGTTTGCCTTCAATCGGTCCCATCCAAATATCTTCCCCCCCCCCTTCCCTCCCACGTTTAGCTTTCTGTGGCCTTTTCTGCTGACAGACGGACTGAACGAAGAGACCCCCGTCTACTCACCCCTCCCCCCCGCACTCCGTCTAGTAAGAGTGGCATCTGTAACCGAACTGGTTACGGTTAACGCGGAGGTTGTTGTTAGGGGCTAGTGGTGGTAGTAGTAGTTGCTGTAGCAAAACTAGCCTTAACTTATAGTTCTAGCAGGCATTTTTCTCTGAGGACTAACACCCCGCTTCTCTGCTCTCCCCACCCTCACACAGACACGTTCTTCCACAATTCTAATTTGCGTTGTATGCCTGTTGCTTAACTTTTGTTTATGGATAATTAGTACTTGTTTGTTAGATTCTGTCCTGTCTTGGTTTTGCATCCATTTCATTTTGTCTCTTTTTTGTCACTTTCTTTCCTCTTTCTCTCGCTTTAGAGTTCTTTCTCTCCTTTTCACGCTCTATCTCTCTCTCTCTCTTCTGCTAATTACTTTGCATTACATGTGCCTTTCGCATCGTGTGACTTTGTTGCGTATTTTCTGCATAGATGTTGATTTTGTTTATTATTTTGTTTGCTGCTGCTGTTGTTGCTGTGTTTGTTGTTGTTGTTTGTCATATTGTCGTTCTTAATATTGTTCTTATTCGTATGGTTACTGTTGTTGTTGTTGCTGCTGCAGGCATGTAAGCGAGTCAACGGAGTAATTGCTGCTCCTCATTGCTGGTGTTTGTATTTTTGCACGTATTATGTATAATGCTGCTTGCTATACGCGTCCAGCGGCAATTGCAACACGCACACATTCTACTGGTGTGCATCGGTATCTATATGTCTAGGTGTGTAGGTGCTCGTATATGTATGTATATATATGCATATAGTTATATATAGTTTTATATTATTCTAGGCATCTGTTCTTCGTCAGCAATACGATTATTATTATCATCGTCATTATTAGTATTATTGTTGTCGTGGTTGTAGTAGTAGTGTTTTATGTTGCTGTTGTTGTATACTATGAATTAATTGGTCGCGGCCGCGTGCTGATTGATTTGTGGATTGTTGGGCGTACTCAGAATATCTCGCTTACGAGTAGTAATTATGAATTTGTTTTTGTTGTGGCTGTGGCAGTTATTGCGGCTGTTGTTGTTGTCGTTGTCGTCGTCGTCATTGTTGTTGTTGTTGTGGCCGTGCTAATAATAGTAATAATCGTAATAATAATAAGCTATTACTGGAAAGAGTGCACGTAATCTGGCGCTGGTTAGTCCGTCGATGTTGTCGACGGCAGGCTGTCGTTGCTCGACCTGATGATGTAGAACACCGCGCTGAGATTACTTAGAACAGAGGCCTGGTAGATCCGTTTGGGCGGGCTCCATCAATTGGCGACACCGAACCGCCCGACGAGCTGCCTGAGGATCCGGCGCGAATCTGAACACATTCACATAGACAGACACACAGATTCCGATTCAGTAACAAGTTATTGTTAGTTGGGCTTCAGAAACAACACGCCACTGCCAATACGATCCGATTGCAACCGACTGGTCACCTCATTTTCGCATTTGCTGTGGCTGTGGCTGCTGTTGCTGAACGAGCGTAACGTATGGCGAAGATGAACAATATTGTGGCCTACGGTATTGTGTGTTTTTCTTTCATTTTTCTGAACAAATTTTGTCGATTTTGGTTAATGCTCTCTATTGGTATCTATTGTCGTCCCCTGTGGGCTTGGAACTGCCGTTAGACATTCAGTGCGGCTTCAATGCGGCACCGAGAGCTGGACACGTTAAAATAGGGTTTCTTCAACAGTCAGCGTTTGCAACGGTCTTACTTGCTGTTTTTTTTTTGTTGTTGTAATTTTTTAATCAATATTACACTTTCGATCACTACTGTTTCTTCGAATGACCTGCAACCTCTGTTGCGACCGACAGTGCTCACGAGTGGCTTTAAGAGTAAAAATGTTCAGGTTTTTTTGTATACGAAACAAAAAAAACTGCTACTGTCTATCCTACATGTACGTCTCTTTAAGTCGACGAATTTATGTACGAAAATTGCGTAGTGGCCACAAACCTGGCGCGATGGCGATCCGACGGTGTAGACATCTCCGGTGATCGGATTACGCGAGACTGCCGAACCCACGCGGACAATGCGGAACGACGAGAGACAGCAGCAACAACAACAACAAAAAATCAACGCGCCATGTTAGAAAAACTGACGCGACTTGCCAACATCAGATGGTTGGCTGTGCTGGGAGCCACCGCTGACACTGGTTGCGTAACTGTCCGCTGTTGCTTGTGGCACCATTAACACAAGGGAGCAGCTAAGAAGTTATCTTATAACCTAACTGCTGGGCATATATATATATATATATATATAAATATGTATATATATATATATATATATATATATATAGGTAAAATGATGAATAATGAGAAAATAATTGATGTCCTCCGATACATACTGTATTTCTTGTTGACTGCAACGGGGGTAGCGGGCGCTGACCTCTGGCCATCGAATACGGAAGACTTCGCACGATCCACGGCGCGGCGTGGTGTCGAGAAGTCCTCCGATCCTATCCATCAGATCACAAAACATGAAAGATGCATTATTTCCCTCGTGCATCACAAGTATCATCGTTCGTTTATGTCTCATATATATATATATATATATCCCTTACAATATGACAGCAAATACATTAGGATCCAGAGTCTCAGAGTAGAAATATATATATATATATATATATAAATATATATATATATATATATATAGAAAGAGAGAGAGATCCAGAATTTTATCGCTATATATATATATATATATATATATATATATATATATATATACGTATGATATCACGTTATGACGGGCAGACGGGTAAGGGCGTACCGAAGAGACGCTCTTGGGAGGATGTCGACATCTTGCGTCGGGGAGTGGACGCTCCAGAAGAGATTCCTGACGCTCGATCCGTTTCGTCTCCGTAGCCAAAGATAGTCGATGTTTGAGCCTAGAGAAAAGCCATATTGGTTAGATGTTTCTAAATCGATGCTCTAAAGCGAGTTGATAGGTTTGCATATTAAATCATATATACTATACTGCCATCTAGGAAGTCGAGGTTGTTTTGCTCGTTGTGACTGCTCTTAACAATTCGGATCATTTTAACGCTATTGATATGGTTTGTTCAAAAAACTTACAGAACGTGTCGAGTTCACGATTTATATGTACTTAAACAAACATACGTACATACATACATGAACTTGTGCTATTACATGAACATTTAGTTGTACAACTATTAATTCTAAAAAATGTGTTAGATCCCTAGATGAGAGATAAGCACACCCACCTTCACTGCACGTCGAGGTGAAGCCGTGATTGGCGTAGTTGGCGACCTCACGCCGAAAATATCACTGTCTTCACCGCCAGGGGGCTTCAGCACCCTAAAATGATTCACAAAAAAAAGTTGCGTTAATATATTGACAGTCATAATCACGAAATCATTTTGTTTACGATACTGAAAACGACAAACCTTGCATATTGTTACGTTCCTACTCATTGCATTGTATATGTGCCTGAAAGAGCACCAAGCACCTATATATATATATATATATATATATATATAGTCGAGATACCACACGTTTGCAAATTAATTCGTAGAGATTATCGTTTTTTGTTGATAATTTATTCACGGGTCTATTAAGCTGGTTAAGCCCCACCCTTCGATTTTGTTCTTCTTTCGGTGACTCCAGCTAGCCGGTGGTGGGCTCGGCTCCGCCAACCAAATCTGTCAGACAGACCCGCCGACTTATCCCGGCCCTGCCACTTTCAGAGAGTCATTAAAGTTAATTCCTCAGCTCGGCCGATGGGACGTCACCTTCAGCGAGCTGTACAGCGAAACAACGACGGCCCGCACTTGGCAACCAGCCATGTCCACCTGAGCTCTTTCTGTCGTGAATTTGCGACTCTCCATAGTTCAACCAGCCCCATAGTTCCCTGCTATGACCCTCGCTCTCTCTCTCTCTCTCTCCTTCTCTCTTTCTCCTCACTACGTATATTTGTGCTTTCGTATCTTCAAAACTCCCTCGAACATAGAGCTCTTGGTAGCTGGCATGTTAGAACCTGAGCCTTCCATCCACAACGTCTTCATCCGATTTAAGGCCAAGGCGAAAAAGGGCATAATGGAGAGAGAAAGAGGAAAACCAGTAGAGGGAATACACCGCCTGTCTTAGAGAGGGACTGAGTTTGTCCCCACAGAGGCTGTACCTGTACCGCTCTCACTCAATTTCTCTGCCAAACTAACCAACTATATGAAAAGGTCGACTCCCTGGCAGGTTGTCCTGCTCGTCGTGGCCTCTGCTCGGACGAGAGCTGGGAGCGATGGTAAAAGGCTCCAGCCATCGCTGCTCAATCATCATCATTATGCACGCGGTCCCCGAGGGAGACCTAATCGAGTAAGAGCAGCGGAAGCAGATTTCAGCCCGCTTAGACCAAGGCTTGCCGAAGCAGGCGTTCCCAGAAGTAGCAGCTACAACAATAACAACAACAGTAGCAACAAAAGTAACAACAACAACTTCGACAACAACAGCAACAATTTAGGAAAATCGTCATATCCACCTCTCAGGCCTCTTCTTCAGATGAGGGAGAATGGCCAAGACTTAGCAATGATTAAAGATTGGCGCTTCCACAAGACTGAAACTAATTTACGATTGTTTTGCTCTGCTGATTTTTCAAGCTGAAATCAAACATGGATACGGCAAATGCACGTTGTCTCCTCTATAAACAGCATGCCTCTGTTGTAGTTATACAGTTTCGTAGGACACGAGACAAAATGGAAACTACGTTCTTTGTTTTACGTCGTTTTGCTGTCGATTTGCCTACCAAATACCAGCATTTCACGGGTCTACTGTGCTGGGAACTACTGTTCCTTAAAAGTCTTATGCTGTGGATACTATTGGCAGCTCTTGACGTGGGGTTATGCCGACGCAAATGAACCTAGCGATGAAACCCTTGTACTGTATGAAAGATTTAGTCTCAAGCAGCGAGTTAACCAGTTGATTCCTCCAGGATCGCGATAAGGTGTACAAACTTTTTTTTTAATGTAATACAAATTTGTCCAAGGTTGAAACATTAATTATCAATACGGATAGAGAAAAAGAAACAAAATTAGAGCCGTTCTGCAACTGCTCAGACAAAAAAGACATCTAAAGTTCCATACTGTTACGCAATGCTTATGTGGCGGTTAGCGCTTCCAGTTTCGCACGTTGTAAATGTGCACCCGTTCGGCACGCGGCGGTTACGCGCGTCAACGAGTAGACCTGGAGCAAATACATAGTAGGCAACATTGAA